>CM067321.1:69271201-69453701 GCA_034231615.1 Meghimatium bilineatum
AAAACTTGTACTCAACGTTTATTCTGTCACATACAATAGGGAAGAAACTATACCCATATATTGGGTACGAAATGTTCAAACCTCTGCCGCAGCAATTTGGAGCATTACTTTTATTACTAGGAATTTGACCAAAAGGTGGGCAAAAAGCTCCCAAAAAAACCCAGCACTTGGCGATTTTTTAGAAAAATGTCATCAAATTTGACATCACAAAGACCTGACATAACCCACCCATATCGTCCCCATGAGGAGATCTTATCTACGTCCCTTGAAGAATCGTTCTTCTCTTTGACACACAGCAGGAAAGAAAGAACCAAATTATTCTGACATCAAATCTTCATTTTATTTGGCACACACAAAGGAAGGATCAGTGCATTCTAATATCAAATCTTCGTTTTCTTATTCTGGTTCCGGTCTCACACTAATGTAATGGTTTAAAGCTTGGGTGTGATAGCCGAACATTTTTGGCTGACACGTATAATTTTATTAAGGCGTTTGTGTCACTTTAGCCAATGGGATGAGCCAGCTAGCCTCAAACCTCTTTATCCACCTCTTAGAACATGCATGGCAGACTATAATACTGCTATTCACTGCTTCTGTTGCTTCTCCCGGCAACACATTGCGTCTTATATTAAGTATCAAGTTACATTGAGCAATGGAAAAGAAAAATGTACACAACGTTCCCTCGCAATAATGTGCGGATATAAATTATATATCATAAAGGATTTCAATAGTTTCGTATAAGCGGACGGCGACGAAGAATAAGAAATGGCATACTAAATAAATAGAGACACAGGAGACTTGTAAAGTGCTGCTATTGAAGGGGGAGGGGGCTTTTTGTTTTGGGTTCTTTCTCAAACTGCTGGTGGTTAGAGGTTATAGATAATATGTACTGACTGCAGCAAAACTAAAATTCAACAGGTAAAGCTTGAAACAGGAAATGAAGTTTTGCTTTTCACTAGAAATACACATAACACACATAAATTAATGTTTCGACCAAAAGAGCTTTATCAAGACTACATACACAACAAAAACACTGACGAGCAAGAACGACATTATTATCTTTCACATGGCAGAGCTCAATGTTGAGATAACCGGGACGGTTTGAAAATATGTCAGAGATGAAATAAGTTAAACGCAAAACACACGTAATACCGGTGAAACAGGACAAACAGAGAAATGACAGGAAAACATGATTCTTCTTGATTCTTGATTAGAATACTGGCCTCACAGCACGTGGGGCATTCCCATAAGTGCTCCGCCCTCTGTTCCAGCAGCCATTCGACTCGATGGTGTTTCGAGTCTAATGTCGCCGAAACAGACGTCGACATCAAGGCACAACTCTGGCCCTTGCAACAGTTTTCTTTGTTGTTCCGCCCACCCACGCCGTGCCCGTAACTAGTTCAAGCACAACGTCGGCATGTCGGAACAACATGGTAACTGTTATCGAAGGTTACGACTACGGGATTGTATAGATGACATGCCATGAAGCTTCTATAAGAAGATAACCTCAATATAAAGGCAGGTCATCTACTAAGGTTTTCTGTTGCATGGTTGGTTTGTCTAGTGAAAACATGATATCACCCTTAATGCTATATAGATTGCTGGTGGTTAGCGGTATATAGCACGGAGAAAAGAATGCGTTTGGTCATGGTTTAGCGCTTGGCAGTGATAGCCTTTTAATCTGGTAAATCCGATTTAAGAAGTATGTGTCTGTGACTGCCATATATAAGTCATGGAACAGTCAAATCCTCTCCCTAACCCCATTAGTCACTTCTCACGCCCGTGTGACCCAAAGCGGAGTAAATCTTAGAAATACTGAGACTCGCAACGCATGCCGTTGGAAGCAATTTGTGAAAGTGACACAGAAGCCATATTCAATTCGAATGCGTTCGGTCGAAAGGTGCAGATCTCGCAAACAATCTGCAACATACAGCTCACCACTTTCCTTTCTTCTGCCTACATACTGGTAATATGTAGGAGTTTGAGAACGTAGGGATTGGAGAATGAACGCAGAAGATGAAGGAATAAAAGCCAAATATACGAGAAAAAAAGTAAAGTACGTTAAGCATATACACGAAGTCGACGTTTCGACCAACAGTCTTTCTCAAAATAAGGATAGAGAAACACAGAATGAATGTAACGTTTAAGTAGATCGAAAACACATGGAGTTATAGATGAACATTGACAGGTAATACTAACGTTACAGCAACAAAATAATACAGTTGGAATATGCGAAGTTGTCTGTCTAGAAAATACATCATACACAGATTGTCAATAAATTATTTCAATAATGTTTTACCAGTTTTTTTTATCCCTTCAACTTCCCCAACAACTGCCAAGAATTCAGGGATCGTGCACACCATGCTCAATTTTTAATTGTTAACCCCCCCCCCTCCCTACCGCCACCTTAACACAACCACGTATTAGAGATAGCGTGAGTTCAAAAGTCATCACGGTTATTCAACGTTTCTCATAAACTTATGAGCTGTTAAGAATCACCTGCTTAAAGCTAAAGGGATGACTCCATCATCGCCATCAACATGGTAGTAAGATCGGGCATAACCAAATAGTACCAAAATTCCCCGGGTGAAATGTACGAAAGCCACCATTAAAAATTATATAAGCATAAAAACATTTAAATAAAAATAAACACAGAGATTTGTTGTTCAAACTACGAGTCGCCCTTGTGTTGCCGGGATCCGAAAGGGGAGCAAAGAATAGGAACACTCTTTACCTTCCACGCATGTCGTAAAAGGCGATTAAGGAGGTTATTGGATGGAGTTAGCTGTCCCATCCCATATAGGGTATGTGACCCAAAGCCATGCTGAAGTCGGATGTCAGGCCGAAAGGCGCAGATATCGCAGCAATGCTGTAAACCATGTCACAACTCATTCCGTTCTCCGGACTATATCCTGCTAATCTGCAGGAGTTTGAGAACGAACGCAGAAGAAGAAGAAGACACTACGAGTGATGGTGATCTTAAATCTTGACTCACAAGCCGACGGTCAAATCACTTGAAGACTTGTGTAGTGTCTATCCCCAGGTATTTGATGGTCAGAATATCCACACTTGCCGCTAAGCGTAGGAGTGGTGACTGGAAGCTTTAGCTGTCTATCCAAGTCCAGATGTGTCGCCTTGGCTGCATTCAATCCGTATTTGTCCAGTGTTGTCTTGATGTCATCTATCCATCTTGTTCTAGGTCTTCCTCAAGCTTTGTATCCGGATCGCTGTGTTGTATGTTCTTGTTGGTAGTTGGTTATTATTTATTCTCATAAGGTGTCCAAATCATTTTATTTGTTGTTTCTCAATGTATTCTGTACATTGTCTTATACGGATTCTTCTCCTGATTTCATCATTTCTCATTTTGTCTAGTTTGGCCACTCTTGCGGCTTTTCTCTGACATTTCATCTCACAAGTTGTAAGTTTTCTCTGATGGGCTGCTGTCAGCGCCCATGTCTGGCATTGATAACAGAGGGGTGGTATAAAAATACTATTTATCATCTGTATCTTGACTTCCATCTTGATCTTTGGGTTGAGCAGTAATGGTGATAGCGTGTATCATAGTTGGTAACTTAGACTCTACATCATTTAAACTCCTTGGATTATAACAACTTGCCGTATCCATCACATAAGTGTCTTCTTTAATGTTCTTAGAACTTCATATTTCTGTGAAATTGTTCAAATCTCAGTCGAGGGAATCCTCGTTTCGTAACCTGCTGCATTGTAAGAATTACCTAGACCAGCGGTTCTCATCATTAGCTAGAATAATGGTTCACAACAATAACCACAATAGTGATTCCCAACATTAAATATAACAATGGTTCTCAACATTAAATAGAACAACGGTTCTCATAATTAACTAGAGCAATGGTTCTCATCATTCACTAGAGTAGTGTTTCACAACATTAATTAGAACAGCGGTTCTCAACATCAACTAGAACAGTCGTTCTCGACATTAACCAGCTCAGTGGTTCTCAACATTGACTAGAGAAGTGATTCTCAATATGAACTAGAACAATGGTTTGCAACATTAATTGGAATAGTGGTTAAGAACATTCTGTTAAAGATCTGGGTTGTGATTTCTCGCTTGACACGTCCACTCCTCCAGTCGACTCTGTTGTAAATGAGTACCTGACGCATGAGTTAGGGGAGGTAAAGACAGCAAGGAAGAGAACATAATAGTTGCTGTAGCTTAGTACATGAATAGTTATCTTCATCCCCGACATACCTTTACCTTTTAAGAACATTAACTATATCAATGGTTCTCAACTTTTACTCGTTAGCAGTAGTTCTCAACATAAAGGAGAGCAGTAATGTTGAGAATAATGGTTCTCAAAATTAAACTAGAACAGTGGTTGTCAACCTTTACTAAAGCAGTGGTTTTCACTATTAACTAGAGAAGTGGTTGGCAATATTAACTAGATCAATGGATTTCAACATTAACTAGATCAGCGGTTCTCAACATTAACTAGATCAATGGATTTCTCCATCAACTAGATCAGCGGTTCTCAACGTTAATTAGATCAGCGGTTCTCAACATTAACTAGATCAATGGATTTAAACATCAACTAGATCAGCGGTTCTCAACGTTAAGTAGAACAATGGTTCTAACATTACATAGAACAGTGGTTCTCACCATTAAGTAGAACAACGGTTCTCAACATTAACTAGAGCAATCGTTCTGAAAATTAACTAGATCAGTTGTTCTCAACATTGACTACAGCAGCGATTCTCAACATTAAGTAGAACAATAGAGTTCAACATTAAGTAGAACAGTGGTTAAGAACAAAACTATATCAATGGTTCTCAACATTCACTAGAATCATGTTTATTATGTGATAATATGTGTAGTTTTCAACATTAACTAGAACAGTGATTAAGAACATAACTATATCAATGGTTCTCAGCATTAACTAAAATAGTGTTTATTATGTGATAACATGTGTAGTTTTCAACATTAACGAGAACAGTGGTTAAGAACAAAACTATATCAATGGTTCTCAAAATTCATTAGAACAGTGTTTATTATGTGATAATATGTGTGTTGCAATTGATTAGAAGCTTTTACATTTTTACCTAATTTTAACATTTGGAATACAGTGTAGCTGCAGTTATTTCATGCTATCGATATGTGCTCCCTCCCACGGCTCCAGATGGTCCAAATTAAGAACCGCTGAGCTCTAACACAATAAAGAATCTCATTTCTATTGCTGAAATTGTTTTTCTGGAGAGTTACTGCAAACGTTCAAGAACTACAGGCTTACGTAAACATGGGCGTGGTGGGTAATGTTGCTAGATGTCTAATATTTGTTATTCCGCACAGAGGCTCAGGGTTATCTTCTGCTGTAGATTGTTGTCAACTGAGATAGGAAGTTAAAAAGAGTTTTACAGTATTAAATGAATCAAATTGTCCTGTATAGAAGTGGATCTTGAACAATAAACAATCAGAACAGAAGGAATCACGAGATGTGATTGCCACATTAGTTATATTATAAAATTTGGCCATATTAAAAATATACTGGCAATGAAATTACTTTTGGACAATTTTCACCCATTTGGTCATTTTGATCTTTTTGAAAACATATCAATTATACCAGATTTTCGTATTTAAAGTTGGTTACAAATTGTGTGGCATGGTTTTTTAACGGATCGTCAAATGATCAAGTAAACGATGGCAGCAGTGGCATGGTTCTTCATTAACAGGGTAAGGATTGGATACATGTCCCAATGATTTTTCAAGAGGTGTTTAAAACCATGTTTAAGAGCGAGGTAGCATAGTTGGTTGTGAGCCTGCTTGCTATCACCGGGTTACAGCGTGCCAGGTTCGAAACCACGCCCGGACACACACAAGATCACGGTTGTGATTTCTCGCTTGACACGACCACTCCCCCAGTTGACTCAGCTGTAAATGAGTACCTGCCGCTTGAGTTAACGGAGGTAAAGACAGCAAGGAATGGAACTGGCCACCCTACCTAATAGTTTCTACGGCTTGGTACATGAAGAGTTATCTTCATCCCGACAGCAGGTTGCTATGGGATCTTCCTTTACCAAGAGCATAAGTCCACTCAATAGATAGTGCAGCAGGCGCTATATCCTGTGAGTGTTGATACCGAGGTAAGGCACTCATCTCTGAAACGGGTTGATGACACACGTATGTTGTGATTTACACAGCTGGCTCGGTCAACAATGCGTTTGGCTCTTTACCGCCACACCGCGTGGAAGAATAGTTCACGAAGCCAGCTTTGCTTTCGCCACAACAATACGTAGTCCTATGATGGCAATATTGGCTGTGAATACGGCCCTAAACCGGATGCTAAACTGGTTCCCTCGCTCTTGAAGGAACCGCCAGTCTTGTAATAACCATCGTGGTATCTCTCTCCATTGCTGAGAAGATATTTGCTAGAATCATTTGAACTGTCTTACATCTCATCTAAATGAAGAATTATTACCCGAAAGCCAATGTAATTTCATAAAAGAATGTGGAACAATTGATATGGTCTTTGCTGAAAGACAAATTCAATTTAAAAAATGTCAAGAACAACACTGTGACCTGTACACAGCATTCATAGGCTTAACGAAAGCATTTGTCACAGTAAGTAGAAAGGCGCTGTGGAAGATATTGGCAAATATGGATGTCCACGGAAATTTATCAAAATCGTGCAGCAACTGCATGATGGAATTCACACTGGAGTTCAGGATGATGGAGATTTATCTGAAACATTTCCTATCTCACATGGAGTAAAACAGGGATGTGTACTAGCATCTACCCTATTGTTAGGTAGTAATATCAAAAAATCAAAATTACAGTAATATCTTAAATTTTATTATTACATAAACCATTTTTTATGTTATTAGTTTTACTGTGTGACCTTTATTTCTCATTTTAATGACCTTATAGTTGAAGCGTTGATTTAGTCTGTATACTGTTACCTGAATTTTTGTTCATACTTGTTAATTATTACTCTGTTTTTTTTTACAGAAAAACTGAACTTTATTGTGTTTTGTTTCAGTATCATCTGTTATCAGAAAGTCTAGAATTCATTTTTAACTAGGTGAATCTCAGAACACCTGAGAGAAAAACGAAACGGATCTTTACCAACCGCAGAAACCACCAGACGAGGTCAGAGTTTTTTTTTAACCGGTTTTATGTGATAATTAATGAAACGAAAATAATTGGATGCTAGTGCGGTAAACAACAGATAAATGGAGTAACGGAATAGAGGAAAGATACTGGGGAGATTACTTATCGTTCTGACATGCAAGGAGATTCAACAAGAGAGGTAATGAACAGGGCGGGGATAACGGATTTGATGTTTGTTTTATCACACACAACAGTCGGCGAGGCGTATCATGATAATCATAAAATACGTTCAATGTTCTTATTTCTTTTGTTATCGCGCTAGATCTTAAACTACTGTCAGTTAGCGGAATATGGTACAATGCGGCGGTTCTTAAACTATGGCCGCTAGAGTCCCTGGAAGTCTGCGGAGTAGATCCAGGGAGTCACGCGAAGTCTTGAAGACATATTATGAATCATTAAATTAACAGTAGAAAGATAACTGGAGAGATATATGTCAGAGAATTGAAAGTTGGAGAAAACTGGAGAGATTTGTGAGAGAATTGAAATTTAGAGAAAACTGGAGAGAGATATGTGAGAGAATTAAAATTTAGAGAAAACTGGAGAGATATATGTGAGAGAATTGAAATTTAGAGAAAACTGGAGAGATATATGTGAGAAAATTGAAATTTAGAGAAAACTGGAGAGATATATGTGAGAAAATTGAAATTTAGAGAAAACTGGAGAGATATATGTGAAATTTAAATTTAGAGAAAACTGGAGAGATATGTGAGAAAATTGAAATTTAGAGAAAACTGGAGAGATATATGTGAAATTTAAATTTAGAGAAAACTGGAGAAAGATTTGTGAGTGATAATTTAAATTTAAAGATAACTGGAGAAAGATAAATGAGAAAGAGTTTCAATTTAGAGATTACTGGAGAAAGATATGTGAGAGAGAATTTAAATTTAGATATAACCGGAGAAAGAAATGTTAGAGATAATTTAAATTTAGAGAAACTGGAGAAAGATATATGCGAGAGAATTGAAATTTAGAGATAACTGGAGAAAGATATATGCGAGAGAATTGAAATTTAGAGAAACTGGAGAAAGATATATGCGAGAGAATTGAAATTTAGAGATAACTGGAGAAAGAAATGTGAGCGAGAATTGAAATTTAGAGAAAACTGGATAAATAAAAATGTTATCTAGAGAAAGTTACAATATTTTGACTATATCAAATGACACGACAGTCTAGTAAAGACTATAACAGAAGGGGTGATGCCAGGGTAACGAACAAAGAGGTAGGCTACGAAGAAGATGAACGCAAGATATCAAAGACCATATGAACTTAACCATATGAACTTGACCATATGAACTTGACCATATGAACTTGACCATATGAACTTGACCATATGAACTTGACCATATGAACTTGACCATATGAACTTGACCATATGAACTTAACCATATGAAATTGACCATATAAAGCAGAACGATTGTATCATGATCGGTATGAGTTTCGAAAGGCTGTGATGACCCATGTCCATCATGTCCAGCATTGTCCATCATGTCTGATTTACCATGTCCAGTATATGCTATATGATGGTGATGATGGACATACATAAATAGATAGACAGAAACTAGGAAACTGGTGAACATTTGCACGGATAAAGCTGGTACGCGACATCTCAGCAGGATCGGACCACAATAAATCTCGATATAACAAGGATTGTACGTCAAATCAAGCTTAATCCTTACTGTTAAAGAAAGTCAACAGTTGACTTTTATTAACAACCAATTTTGATACTGGAGCGTAATGGCAAGATATATCTGAGTTTCACTTTCTACAATTATTGTGTGAGGAACAGTCGAGAGCATATCGATCAAAGCTGCAAGTGTATCATTCTCTTCTCCATGACATGTTTCATACCTCGCTTTAATCGTTTCCTCCAACTACTGTAACACAATATGTGTTTTGTCATATTTAGTATATTAGAATTTTGTTTATTTTATTTCGTCCTTATCAAGACTATTAGTCGAAACTTCGTCTGTGTCTCGTTGCTAGTATGATTTATTAACAAATATTGGTAACATTTGTACCTATTTCAGTTCATTTTCACATTTACCTTCTGTCACCCGAGCCCACGTATTTCCAGTACAGTGGTGTGTCAGTCCAAACATCAGAGATATATCTCTCAAAGACTTAATCAGTCACTGTTCAGCTGCAATTACTTCTGCTTGTGTTTATTTCGTCCCTCAGAAGTGATACAACATAATATTTAGCAATTTTTCTTCAAATTGTGAGGACATCCGTCTTCGGTTATATTTTCCCAGCTTTCATAGTCAACAGATAACTTTGTCACTCATACTTTTCATACATATTTATGATACACGTACGTCAAGTCATATTACAATGATACATTTACGTCAAGTCATATTACACTGATACATGTACGTCAAGTCATATTTCAATGATACACGTACGTCAAGTCATATTACAATGATACATGTACGTCAAGTCATGTTACAATGATACATTTACGTCAAGTCATATTACAATCCCACATGTACGTCAAGTCATATTACACTGATACATGTACGTCAAGTCATATTTCAATGATACATGTACGTCAAGTCATATTTCAATGATAGATAAACTCCTGCATATTATCAGAATATAAGGCAGATAACTAAATACGTTGTTTCACGGTTTTCAGTTTGGCTACCATATATTTGCATTTGCCTCTTACGCTCTGCATGACAGATAACAGTGATTTTCATCTTCTAACATCAAAAACACACGGACGAATAATGTCACAAAAACACACGAACGAATAATGTCACAAAAACACACGAACGAATAATGTCACAAAAACACACGGACGAATAATGTCACAAAAACACACGGACGAATAATGTCACAAAAACACACGGACGAATAATGTCACAAAAACACACGAATGAATAATGTCACAAAAACACACGAACGAATAATGTCACAAAAATGGACATAAGTATAAATTTAAGTTACACAATGAGAGATCAGCTCGCAGGGCTATTCAGCAGAGGGGTTTGATTTACACGAGGCTCAAACATTTTCCAGCTATACTGGTTGAAAATGTTTGACGGATGGGACATCCTGGCAACGTTTCCTGCCAACTGCCGACTCTTTTTATAAACCCGTAGCATGACCTATATGTATATATGCGTATATATATATATATATATAAAACGGTGGATCGGAACATTATGTCCTGCATGTGTCGTTAGACACAGCTGTATCCGACGTCATGTTATGACAACTCGTTGTATTGTTCGCCAACAACATCCTTGTGGCACAGAATATGAGCGGTCTTTTGCGAATCTCTACCAATATAGTTATCTTTGACACGAATAAAACTCGAATCTCTACCAATATAGTTATCTATGCCACGAATAAAACTCGAATCTTTACCAATATAGTTATTTCTGACACTAATAAAACTCTAAGCTCGATCTCTGAAATCGTCTTTTCTGCCCGTTACGACTTGCTTGATAATGATGAAGACTGTGTAAGACTTGACAAACAGGGAAGTTTTTTTTCATTATCTTTCGTTCCCTGGAACATGCTTATATCTGACGTTTTTTCTCTCTTATAAACTTGACTGTGTGTTGTCTCTTCTATAAACTTGACTATCTCTTCTATAAACTTGATTGTGTTTTCTCTCTTCCATAAACTTGACTTTGTGTTGTCTCTTCCATAAACATGACTGTGAGTTGTCTCTTCAAAAAAACGTGACTGTTTTGTCTCTAATATAAACTTGACTGTGTTTTGTCTCTTCTATAAACTTGACTGTTTTGTCTCTAATATAAACTTGACTGTATTTTGTCTCTTCTATAAACTTGCCTGTATTTTGTCTCTAATATAAACTTGACTATGTGTTGTCTTTTTCATTTTAATTGGATCAAGACAGTCAGAGCAAGAGTCTCAGTCGCTACAACAAGACACTCAGTCGTCACAACAAGACACTCAGTCGTCACAACATGACACTCAGTCGTCACAACAGGAAACTCAGTCGTCACAACAAGACACTCAGTCGTCACAACAAGATACTCAGTCGTCACAACATGACACTCAGTCGTCACAACAGAACACTCAGTCTTCACAACAGAACACTCAGTCGTCACAACAGGACACTCAGTCGTCACAGCAAGACACTCAGTCGTCACAACAAGACACGCAGTCGTCACAACATGGCACTCAGTCGTCACAACAGAACACTCAGTCGTCACAGAAGAACACTCAGTCGTCACAACAGGACACTCAATCGTCATAACATGACACTTAGTCGTCACAACAAGACACGCAGTCGTCACAACAAAACACTCAATCGTCACAACAGGACACTCAGTCGTCACAACATGACACTCAGTCGTCACAGCAAGACACTCAGTCGTCACAACATGACACTCAGTCGTCACAACATGACACTCAGTCGTCGCAACATGACACTCAGTCATCACAACAAGACACTCAGTCGTCACAACAAGACACTCAGTCGTCACAGCAAGACACTCATTCGTCACAACAGGACACTCAGTCGTCACAACAAGACACTCATTCGTCAAGCTCTCACTATATTAGATATAAAAATGTTCCAATTTCCTAACCTCTGCCCATATCTCTACAAGAATCTCTGTCTGGTGACGATCTTTAAATCTTGAATGAACATCCGATCAATGTGGAACAAAATATGAATACACATTTCCCTTGATCGAACCGCAAGTGAAAGATTTGATCATACAGCCGTTTCAAAATGTAAATGCAGTTGAAGTAAGTTTTTCTATCAATTCAAGTAAATGAAGTAAATTCCATCAAGAATTTTAGTCAGTCAGACATTTTGCAACAACATTTTCAACATTGCGGGATAGAATATAATTATTCTTATTGCTTTTCCCACATCATACTTAGTGGAGATAAGCTTCAGTCTTGTATATTTAGTGTTGATGGGCTTCAGTCTTGTATACTTAGTGGAAATGGGCTCCAGTCTTGTATACTTAGTGGAGATGGGTTTCAGTCTTGTATAATTAGTGGAAAAGGGCTCCAGTCTTGTATACTTATTGGAGATGGGCTTCAATCTTGTATAATTAGTGGAGATAAGATTCAGGCTTGTATACTTAGTGGAAATGGGCTTCAGTCTTGTATACTTAGTGTTGATTGGCTTCAGTCTTGTATACTTAGTGGAAATAGGTTCCAGTCTTGTATACTTAGTGGTAATGGGCTTCAGTCTTGTATAATTAGTAGAGATACGCTTCAGGCTTCTATACTTAGTGGAGATGGGATTCAGTCTTGTATACTTAGTGGAGATAAGATTCAGGCTTGTATACTTAGTGATATGGGCTTTTGTCTTATACACTTAGTAGTGATGGGCTTCAGTCTTGTACACTTAGTGGTAATGGGCTTCAGTCTTGCATGCTTGGTGTTGACGGGCTTCTCATGTATAACAGCTTCTCATGAAGACAAGAAACTGTGTCGAGAAACTGTTTGAGATTTGAGATACACTGGTACAGCTGACGAACAATGTTACAAAGTTCGTCATTACACTGAACACAATAAATACATAAGCATATTCAGAACCTTTAACAACTGACTGGCAGAGGGGTTAGTCAGACAGTTTAAGTGTTTCACTTAAAAACATGTAAACTGGTCGTTTTTCGAGCGCAGTTAAAGTCGTGCCTTTTACATAACTCTGGCAATGTAATTGAAACATGTAATAAATGTTTTTTAATTCCATCAAAAATATTGAAAAGCTATTTCTTCGTCAGTGCATGCTGCAATTTATGTGTTTGATTGACTGGTTAGTTGTTTGGTTTATTGATTGGCTTATTGATGTGTTAGTTGGTTGAGTGGTTGCTTGGTTGGTTGAATGATTGGTTGGTAGGTTGGTTGATTGGTTGTTTGGTGGTTGGTTGGTTCATTGGTTGTTTGGATTGATCATTGGTTGTTATTTGGTTTATGGTTGGTTTGTTGATTGATTCTGTGGATTATTGATTGGATGGTTGTTTGGTTTGATGGTTAATTGGTTGTTTGGATTATTGATTGGTTGGTTGTTTGGTTTATGGTTGGTTTGTTGGTTGATTAGTTGTTGGTTGGTTGATTGGTTTGTTGGTTGATTGTTAATTGGTTTGTTGGTTGTTGGTTTTTTGATTGATTGGTTGTTGGTTTGTTGATTGATTGGTTGTTGGTTTGTTGACTGATTGGTTGTTGGTTGGTTTGCTGGTTGTGATTTGGTTGATTGATTGGTTGTTGGTTTGTTGATTGAATGGTTGTTGGTTTGTTGATTGATTGATTGTTGGTTGGTTTGCTGGTTGTTAGTTGGTTGATTGATTGATTGTTGGTTTGTTGATTGATTGATTGATTGTTGGTTGGTTTGCTGGTTGTTGGTTAGTTGATTGGTGTGTTGGTTTTGGTTTATTGATCATCCAGTCATCCATGGAATCATGCCTATTGACCCAATACCATTCTGTGATATATGGCTGTTGTTTTGTTCCGTATAGAGTATTAGATTTATTTGACAATGAGTTTCCCATCAAAATAATGCCCTTCAATGTATTTTGTCTGCCGAAGACGGATGTGTCGGGCCATATGCGCAAATAAAACGGCGACACAATGCATTTCCATTCTCTGGACTACATTCTTCTGGAAATCTAATCTAATCAAGAGATATCCAGTGGGACTTTGAGAATGAACGATGAAGAAGAAGTATGTATTTTTGTATTATACTTGTTGTGTACCTTCTCAAACTCCCACCAGATCTGTCTTGTAGCAGGACAATTGCCCAGCGGGATATAGTCCAGAGATCTCCCTTGTAGCAGGACAATAGTCCTACTAGATTTCCAGCAAAATGGAGTCCAGACGATGCAAAGTCATCGTGTTGCCATTTTATTTGCACCAACGGACCCACACACCCGACTTCCGCGTTTATACCAAATACATTCAGTGTCTTAACACTTCCATTGAACGGTTCACGCCTGTAACCATATAGCTTATAGTATAGTGTAACCATATAGCTTATAGTATAGTAGGCATGACAACTAGTTCTCGCACTCACAGGCTGGTCACTAAATTCAAGGTTAACGACGGAAATTTGTTTGCCGCTCTCTTGCAGCGCTATCGACATAGCAACTAACACCCACTAATATTTAATTAATCGTACATTATTTATCATCACAATTATTTTATCAACAGCAGTCAGTTTTCGGGCTCTGTGGCCTAGTGCTACAGGGCGCGTCTCGGACAGCTAAAATACAATGTTCAAACACTCCGCAGATAACTGTGAATCCGGGATGTTCAGGTAGCGATGACAACCTAATGAACAAATTCATAATTCAAAAAAAAATCCTTTAATTTAAAAAATGTTTGTTTGGTCGCTATGTCCTGCATGGGATATCCTACCAACAACAGTAAATACCATCTGAATAGGATATCTTATTAAAACTGCAAATACCATCAGAATTATGGTATTCATATTTAATTATTACAAAGAGTATTCTTACAAAATACTACAAATGTGGACACTATCTTCCCTTATGCAGCTGGGCATTCTTACAAAATACTTGTATATATACGCTGTCTTCATCTTCAAGGTGTGGTTTCCGTACAAAATACTACAAATGTAGACACTATTTTCCTTTGTGCGGTTCTTTAAAAATGTAGACAATACCTTTCCCTGTGCGGTCTACAATCTTTACAAATGTGACAACATGTACCCCTTTGCGGTTAAGTATTCCTACAAAATACTACAAATGTAGACAATATCTTCCCATATGCGGTCTAGTACTACAACAAATGTAGAAACTATCATTGGATCTAGTATCGATGCAAATGTAGATACTGTTTTCCCCTGTGAAGTTCAGTATTCTTACAAATATAGACATTAACATCCCTGTACGGTTTAGTATGTTTGCAAAATACTACAAATGTAGACACAATCTCCTCTGTGAGGTCTACTATTCTTACAAAATACTACAAATGTAGACACTATCTTCCCCGGGATGCAAAGGGAACGCATTGCTCTAGGCGGACCCAGGGTTAGCAGATAACCAAGATCCCAAATGTACCTCCACGCAGTGCACCCTGAAACAAATACAGCAGCTCGAGCTGATTCTGGCCAAATCATTTGGGGATCGTGTCTGAGAATGTGGAGTGGAGGTAGCAGATGGAAAGAGATTTGACTGCACAAGAGACAGACAATATCTCCGACACCACCAGCATCACCACATATAGCGACACTGTCGATATACAGTGAAGCTAGTCAGTCCAGTCCGAACATTGGAGGGGCGGCCAATGTAAAATGCACGTAAAGGTAGATGCATGGCGAGAGACAAATAGATTTCATACCGAGTACAATGAATCAATGAAAGGGCAGAACAGCGCTAGAGGGCAGCGCGAACTGCACATAGAAAGTGAAAAGTCCCTAGGAGAGGGGAACTACAAGCTCCGTCAGCTCGAGTCGAGCTTCTAGTTACCTGTGTTCCTTACAGGCAGAGACCCAGACCCATTCATTGGCGTTTGGTAAAGCAAGAAGACCGAATCCAACTCTAATGTCGAGCCTTCCTAAACCGGAAATATGCTCGGGGAGAGAAAGGGTTCCGTACCCAATGGTCTCAGGCTCAAAAGGGACAACGATTTAGCCCTGGCCCAACTCTACTGTCAGGTTTTCCTACACCGGAAATACACTTGAAGAGAGAAAGGGTTCAGTACCTGATGGGCTCAGGCGCTATTGGGACAAGGACGCTCAGCTCGAGAACGCCTTGCTCCCAAACGCGTGGTGTGAGACTCGAACTTGGACAAGGGGTACACGATGTCGGTGAATGACACCTCGGCTAAGAGGGCGAAAGAGCCAGGGTCCAACTCCTCTGTTGAGTTCTTCCCCTTAAGGAACCAGGCTCACGGATGATAAACGGTTCAGTACCCAATGGGCACAGGCACAGCACGCCCAATCACACGAGGCAAGTTCATAGACAGTGGAACACCTCGTGCGAGTCAGACGAGAGAAAAAAATCGTCTGGGCGAAGAGTCGCCACTACGCGTGCCTGGAGACAGATATAGAGGATGTCACAGGCTAAGGGTAGCCCACCCGAATTGTCAAGGCATGCCGAAATCGGATGAGCCAGGCCTACAATGCGCATAACGGTGGCACAACGTAATCACGCTCCCGTCGGAAACCGCACGGATATCCGTGATGGTTACAATGGAGCGAACGCAAAACAAACAAACAACTATCTTCCCCTGTGTGATTTAGTATTGTTACAAAATACTACAAATGTACACACTTCTTCCCTAGCGCGATTTAGTATTGTTACAAAATACTACAAATGTGGACACTATCTTCCCCTATGCGATTTAGTATTATTACAAAATACTACAAATGTAGACACAATCTCCCCTGTGAGGTCTAGTATTCTTACAAAATACTACAAATGTAGACACAATCTCCCCTGTAAGGTCTAGTATTGTTACAAAATACTACAAATGTAGACACAATCTCCCCTGTGAGGTCTAGTATTCTTACAAAATACTAAAACTGCAAACAACAACTTCCTATGTGCGAACTTGTAGCATTACAAATGTAGACACTATCATCTCCTGTGCGATCTAGTATCCTTACAGATGTAGATAATACCCTGTACGGTTTATTTTTCCTTCAAAATATTAAAAATGTAGAAACTATCTTTCTCTGTGAGGTCAAGTATCCTTACAAATATAGACACTAGCTTTTCCTGTACAATCTAGTATCCTTAAAATTATAGACACTAGTTTTTCCTTCACGATCTAGTATCCTTACAAATATAGACACTAGTTTTCCCTTCACGATCTAGTATCCTTACAAATATAGACACTAGTTTTCCCTTCACGATCTAGTATCCTTACAAATATAGACACTAGCTTTCCTTGTACAATCTAGTATCCTTACAAATATAGACACTAGCTTTCCCTGTGCGATCTAGTATCCTTACAAAAATAGACACTAGCTTTCCCTGTACTATCTAGTATCCTTACAAATATAGACACTAGCTTTCCTTGTACAATCTAGTATCCTTACACATATAGACACTAGCTTTCCCTGTACAATCTAGTATCCTTACATATATAGACACTAGCTTTCCCTGTGAGATCTAGTATCCTTACACATATAGACACTATCTTTCCCTGTACTATCTAGTATCCTTACACATATAGACACTAGCTTTCCCTGTGAGATCTAGTATCCTTACACATATAGACACTAGCTTTCCCTGTGAGATCTAGTATCCTTACAAATATAGACACTAGCTTTCCCTGTGAGATCTAGTATCCTTACACATATAGACACTATCTTTCCCTGTACTATCTAGTATCCTTACACATATAGACATTAGCTTTCCCTGTGAGATCTAGTATCCTTACACATATAGACACTAGCTTTCCCTGTGAGATCTAGTATCCTTACACATATAGACACTAGCTTTCCCTGTGAGATCTAGTATCCTTACAAATATAGACACTAGTTTTCCCTGTGTGGCTTACTATTCTTAAAAAAATACTACATGTGTAGACATTACTTCTCCTGTGCGGTCTACCGCTTACATGTACACACAAACGATGCACACACGTGTGCTTCAATTCAAACTACACGTTCCTATGTTTACATATTGAATGTAATACTCACGCGATATGGGCAACCTTTAGCATTGAAACAGATACACGCATATAACCATCTTCCACGTCTGGAGGTTCCTACTGAAGAAAACAGCCGATCATGTTTTCTAGAATTCAGCTTCCAATCTCGTCTGCCAGTAAATCCAACCAGTTAGAAGGAAAACACAACTCTTCCATCAAGTGTGATAACAGTTTCTGTTCTTGAATTCGCTGTGTGTATGTGTGTAAGTGTGTGTGGGGGGGGGTGTCTTCTTAAAGCTTATTAAGTTCCAAAAATTATACGAATTTAGCGAAAAGTAAAGAAAACAATAGAAAAAAGGCTAAGTAATTTGATGAAATATTTAAATATACCTTTTAATTTATTCGATAAATTAATACGATTTGTCTGTCTTGAAAAAAAAAAGATGAAAGTTGACAATAGAGTTATCGTGAAGTTTGTCTGTTTCAAGGAAAGAACACAGAACATGTTCTTTGATTATTGTACTTTCTAGGTCCTGTTAAACTGAACTAGTTCAAAACGATCAGATAGACGGAGTTGCAAGCAAGAAGTTGATCCTAACGTGAGTAGGTGGTTGGTGTTAGTTTGCCGCGGGCGATGTAGCGCAGACAGACAGGTAAGATAGCAGAGATAAGAAGGAGGGATTGGGAAGGGGGGAAATGTTCCTCCTGATAATAGCAGCAGACGCAGTTCGCAAGGTTATGGCGAAAGTTCGGAAATTCTGCCTAGCAAGATCATGTAATATTTTTTTTCCCTCTAGACTTAACCACAATTATGCGTAAGCATACACACACACACACACACACACACACACACACACATATATATATATATATAATTTGTCTGTATACAGAATTACTTCCCATGTTCAGGGTATCTATTCAAAATTCTTTGGCATAAACGAATATTTTGTTTTGAATGAATTTCCTTTCTTTTCATCTGTTCAAATCTGATGGATAGCTCTGTTAATTTATATATAAATATCTCCTCTTATCTAATATGTAACAATGCACACGCTCAATAACTCACTCAATCATTGGTGAACTAATACGCTTCTTCTTCTTCGTCTTTCCTTCCTCTTTTTACCCTTTACGGGTGTCGAGGGAGATACAATGTTCTTGTTCTCGCTTTTCTGGCAGCTTCAGATAATGTTATTTGGTGTTCGTGTAATGTCTCTTTGATGTTGTCGATCCAGCGTACTCTAGGTCTACCCATGGCTCTTCTTTCTGCTTCTCCTCTCTTCGTATATGCTTTATAAACTAATGAATCACACGGTATTCTTTCCATATGACCAAACCATTGTATCTGTTGGTTTTGTATGTATTGTAGAATTGATATGACACCCACTACTTCTCTTATGACATCGTTTCTAATTCTGTGTCTTCTGGTCACTCCTGTGACTTTTCTCAGACATCTCATCTCTGTTGTAAACCAGTTGTCTCTTATGTTTTGTTATTAAGGACCATGTTTGACATTGGTAGCACAGGGTTGGAATGAAGATATTTTGGATAAGATGTTTTTTGCTGACATTGATGGCATTTTGTGTTGCAATAAAGGGGATAAAAAGCTACACCCTTAAAATACATTTAATCACTCAATGACGGATTGATTTGATCCCTGGATCACAGATATAGCCACTCATTAATTCATTCACTCACTCTCTCACTCAGCTATACGTCGTTCACACAATTATTGATTTATTTGTCGCTTATTTGCATGCTCATTTCTTACTCTTTCACTCACTTGAGACCTCGCTTGCTCACTCATTCACGCGCTTGCTCACTCATTCACTTCGTTACTCATTCACTCACTCACTGACTCGCATACTCACGAACTCACTCATTCACTCCGTTATTCACTCACTCACTGACTCGAATACTCACGAACTCACTCATTCACTCCGTTACTCACTCACTCACTGACTCGCATACTCACGAACTCACTCATTCACTCCGTTACTCACTCACTCACTGACTCGCATACTCACGAACTCACTCATTCACTCCGTTACTCACTCACTCACTGACTCGCATACTCACGAACTCACTCATTCACTCCGTTACTCACTCACTCACTGACTCGCATACTCACGAACTCACTCATTCACTCCGTTATTCACTCACTCACTGACTCGCATACTCACGAACTCACTCATTCATATGTTCATCACTTGCTCGCTTGCTCACTCAACCATATCTCACAGATCCATAACCTCCTTAGTCACCTTTTACGATATGCATGAGAGTTCAATTTTGTAGCTATTATTTCGTTACCTCCCCCCCCCCCATTTTTGGGGTAACCGGAAACACACAAACGAAGGCGGATGAATATAATTTCAGAAAAACATAATAGAAACTAGATATTTCTTCAGATTTCAGTCTCAAACTCCCACTAGATTTCTCTTGTAACAGGACAATGATCCTACAAGATTTCCAGTTGAATGTAGTCCAGAGAATGGAAATGCTTTGTGTTGCCGTTTTATTTGCGCCAATGGCCCAACACATCCGTCTTCGGCGGTAAACTAGATTTTTTAAAATGAATACCTTCGTGGATATATTTCTGTTATATATTGATCTTTTCTTAAGGCAGGCATTTACTACCTAAGATTCACGAGGGGCAACCGTTGTGAGACGGGGACACAGAATGACAGATGAACGCGTTAGAATGAACTAACATTGTATTTTAACGTCACTTGAAGTTCCATAGAACATGGAAACATTTGTCGTAAAGAGCGAAAACGTTACTTGAAGTTCTAAAAAACATAGAAACATTTGTCGTAAAGAACCAAAACGTCACTTGAAGTTCTAAAAAACATGGAAACATTTGTCGTAAAGAGCCAAAACGTCACTTGAAGTTCTAAAAAACATAGAAACATTTGTCGTAAAGAACCAAAACGTCACTTGAAGTTCTAAAAAACATGGAAACATTTGTCGTAAAGAACCAAAACGTCACTTGAAGTTCTAAAAAACATGGAAACATTTGTCGTAAAGAGCCAAAACATACTCCTCTTTGCATAGGTGTGTACCGTGTTTAAAGTTTCCAATTTCTATCAACTATGACACATCAAAAACTACACGTATTTATATTCTCCATATCACTGGTTAATTTTGAATTTCACAGTTTGTCTAAAATAATTGATGATTAAAAATTTTTCAGAGTACATGGGCCGGTGTATATAGTAATTTTTACTCAACCTGACGGGCCAGTAAAATAGATTTGCATGCCAGATTTATTCCTTTGGTCGTATTTTCCCACCTCTGCACTACACGTAGGGGTTACGATTTTTAAATTTTAGTTTGGATATTACCCAAAAATCTATTTCTGTAAAACTCGATTACCCACCAGACTTCAATGTAAACAAAATATGTCAGTTTTTCTTACAATAATGAATTACTGTTCTCAAAGTTGAGAATTAATCAAGAAAAGAACCTGGAAAAGCCACACATGTCGTCATAAAAATTGAAACCATAAAAATATATTGAAAATGATCGCGGAAATTAAGAAAAGAAAAGCATATTCTTTCAGCTTTTTAAATATTGTTCTGTTTCATATTTTATGTAATAATATTCGTAAGATATATTTATGTCAAAGCAACTTGTTTGCAATCAAGCCATAAACATAGTGTTTTGTTTTTGAACGAGAGACTCAGAGTAGCACACATAATATTCTTTATCTCACTGCATGTCCGTTCTCAAGACCATCCAAAATTAACCTAAAGATATAACACAAACAACAGTTGAACTGTTATGGACTACATCCTGCTGGAAATCTAGAATGGATCATGGTCCTGCTACTAGAGAGATCCAGCAGGAGTTTGAGAATGAACGCTAAAGAAGAAGAACTGTTTACTAACAACAAATCTGTGTGCAGTGGAACCCGGTACATTGCGACATTGCAGAAAATAAGATATCTTATAGACTGGCACAAGCAAACGAGAATTAATTAATTGGTAGCATATCCTATCCAGGACGTAGCTATCAACCCAGCATTTGTTGGCTGTGGTGATTTTCTAACGCAATATAAATACGTTCAGTAGGTTGTCATTGCTTTCTGAACGGTCCGGGTGCACAATTGCCTGTGGTGAGGATCTAACTCGGTACTTTTGCCGTCACAGACGAGCTCTGTACCACTTCGCCACAGAGCCGGACAAACGAGACACATTCTCAATATCACCGTCTGAAAAAAAAAACTCTAAATCATTATTGGCGATTTAAAAAAAAAAATTTCCCCGACAACATAAAAAAAAATTCAGTATTTTACCGAGAGATGAGACCAAAAACTCATGAATATGAGACCAACCCTAGGATGAGAGATGAGACCAAAATTTTACCAAGAGATGAATCTAAACACTCATGATTGTGAGACCAATGCTCTAACCCTAAAAGCCATGCACCACACACATGACATCTACAACATTCAACAATAATTTACTGAGAATATTCTCTTCACAGAATATCGTATTTTCTTCTGTGATCGCTAAACAATCTATAGAGTAAATATTGTAAATAAATAAATATGTAATATATAAAAATGATAGGAACAATAACAATAAAATGAATAAGGTAGAAATCAGATGACGTTTCGGTGTCAGATCTTCGTAGGAAACAAACGTAATAAAACCCAGAATACTACAAACAAATAACTTATTTGCAAACTAATTAAACATTTTAAACGTATTTTAAAGTAATTATTGTTCTGCAGATTATCAGGATGTAGAACAAGGCACGTAATGCGTTATGTTATGGTTTACAGCTTAGTTGCGATGTTTACGTCTTTCGGTATAACACATCTGACTTCAGTTTGAACTTCTGAATTACTTTCCGCCATATATGCGATGGGACATCCAACTCCACCATCCAAATCCTCATTAATCACTTTTACAGGTAGGTCACATCGTTGATATGATGTTGATTATTCGTTTCATAATGATTCTATTTTTACGTGAATTCAGTCTATCCGGCGGTTAAAATGTCCCCTGACATAGATTTTGCTCTATTGAGAAATATATATATATAACTAGAAGCAATATTCGGCGTTGCCCGGGATGAGAAGACATTTAATTGCATAATTAGCCGTTGGTTAATAGTTAACCGCAACATTTAAATGCCATAAAACTTTCATCTGCGTTTACTTCTTCTTCTTCTTCTGCTTTCGTTCTCAAACTCCTGCATATTAGCAGGATGTAGTCCAGAGAACGGAATGCGTTGTGTCATGGTTTACAGCATTGCTGCGATATCTGCGCCTTTCGGGCTGACACATCCGGCTTCAGTATGGCTTTGGGTCACTGACCCTATATGGGATGGGACAGCCAACTCCATCCCATAACCTCCTTAGTCGCCTTTTACGACATGCGACATGGTGCTATTCTTTGCTCCCCTTTCGGGCACCGGCAACACACGGGCGACTGCGTTATTTATTACAGGGTATTTATAAAGTTATTGTGCATGCACTGGCGTCACACAGGTTCGCAGTAGATACACACAACTGTTATGATATTGTATCATTATACTCTAGTTGGATAAGGTAGACACTTTTACTTACTAAACTCTGAGATTGCAATCGCAACGATATCTTTTAGTATTAATTAGTTTTGCTTCCAATTTCTAATTCTTCAGTCTTCTAGTTATGTAAACTTGTATTATTTTTCTTCTTTGTTATAATCGTATTTCAATTTCTGTTAGTTTTCAGTAGAATACATAATTCTATGTAGACTCCTGCTATGCTAGTGTGCCGTTCTGTGTCCGTCTTTAAATTGGAAATGACCGTTTGGTCGAAACGTTGATATATTTTCATCTTGAGTTTCCGCAAAATGTTATTAGACACTTCTGTTATTATTGTTATCATTATTATTAGTATTATATATCGTATCACCCTCTCCTCTCTCCCCCCCCCCACCCCCACCCACCAAAATAAAATGAACTTTTTTTTTTAATTGCATAATGAACCGTAACGTGATTCCAATGTTAATATTATTGTGCTGTATTCGGTTTCCTGTTTACCTCACAATGATTTGTTTACAGGTTTTTCTCAAAGCTAGCTTTAGTTTGTCTGTATTTTCCTGCTGTCTTCTTTTTTTATGACTACCAGATAAAATGAGAATGAGAAATGGGGAAGAGGGAGTTTCTAACAAACAAACGGCCCCAGGACCGGCACAGCCTTAGAAACTTGACATCAAAACAATTATATAGCGGTAAGCTTGTTGCAGCTGGTTGCTGATGTCACAGTCGATAGAAGGGAAGGGTGACCGTTTCATATGGTAAATCTTTTTTGGCGGCGTCAAAAACAATCTCTAGAAGTACCATAAATTATGTAAAAAGTAGCTCTGAAATCAAGCTTGTAAACGATGACATAATTCTAGTATCGACTCTGCTGACCATATCATCCGTGGTATACTTACTTCATACACAAACACACAAATAGTACTATTTTTTTCTATTTTCTTATAATCACAAATGGCTTTTCTTGATATTTTCTGATGTCAAAAGCCATACATTTATCCACGATGGACTTACATTCGTAGTAAAAGGGCATATATTTGTGTGTGTGCGCGCGCGTGCCTGCCTGCGTGTGTGTGTGCGTGTATGTGTATATATGTATATACTGTATTGTAACACCGTTCGGTTTGGAAAAAGAGGAGTCAGACAAGAAAGCATCATATCAGCATACCTCTTCAATTTTTATGCAGAGAACATTTGAGGAATGCATGAAATGACCAGCAGCAGAGAACGAGGTAGCAGACAGATCTGCGAGTGATACAACACTACCGTTCCACAGCAAAGAAATATGAATCGAACAGTTCATAAAATTCATCGAAGAACACAGTATAAAAACAAAATAAATTCTGAAAGTCCCACCAAGATTATGACAAGCGACAGAACCACTAACAAATTATCACATTTTGATCAATAATAGAATGGAGAACTAGAGCGAGTTACCAGTTTCGAATACCTTCATTCTCTTATAAGCATCAACGTTGATAATTATGAAGAAGTGAATTGGAGGTTGGCCAGTGCATCAAATAAACTGGTACAAATGAAGAATACATGGCTGGGTTGCAGTACATTAGAAAAAATAACTGTCCTTAGATCCTGCATATTTTCACATGCAATAAGTTGGTTGTGAATTTTCGAAATTCCCAATAATGTGAGAAACGAAATCGCAACATTTGAATCAAAAAATTACAGAAGACTCCTCAGAATACCATGAACCAATAAGATCACCAATTGGTTATTCAAAAAAGATTGCTCGAAATACACAATAAATGTGATAACAGTAATCGGTGCTATTTGCATTTTGTAGGATGTATAAGGAGTCAATGTTAACTTTACTCATTTCCATTGATAAGTTTATAAATATCCAGTAATAAAGACCGTAGTGAGAATTTTGTTTTGTAGAAATAAAAACCTCTTTAACGTGTCAATGTAGAAATAAAAACCTCTTTAACGTGTCAATGTAGAAATAAAAACCTCTTTAACGTGTCAATGTAGAAATAAAAACCTCTTTAACGTGTCAATGTAGAAATAAAAACCTCTTTAACGTGTCAATGTAGACATAAAAATATCTTTACTGTATCAATGTAGGAATAAAAACATATGTACGGTATCAATGTAGAAATAAAAACATCTTTACCGTATCAATGTAGAAATAAAAACATCTTTAATTAACGTATCACTGTAGAAATAAAAACATCTTTAACGTATCAATGTAGAAATAAAAACATCTTTACCGTATCAATGTAGAAATAAAAACATCTTTACCGTATCAATGTAGAAATAAAAACATCTTTACTGTATCAATGTAGAAATAAAAACATCTTTAACGAATCAATGTAGAAATAAAAAAATCTTTAACCAATCAATGCAGAAATAAAAACATCTTTACTGCATCAATGAACATGATGTGTATATGTTGAAATTCAAATTAAACTTCTGAAGGAGAAAAAAAAATAATGAAATCATTTCTGTGATTTTAGACCAAACTATCATAATGTGCAACTTATTTGGCAAGGTGTTTCGTTCAAAGTGCAATATGCAAGTACAATGTACATTAAAAGATGAAAAATAACTTTGCAATAATCAATACACAATGGGATAAACAAAGATTATGTCAAAATAATTAGAATAATTAATAATTATTGGCCATCGGCAAGAGCATACAACAAGAAAATAAGAAACAGCAAGATACAGAGGAAGACCAAGAAAAACATGGATTGAAAGAGTTACCAACATTCTGAGACGGCACAATATTACTGCATATCAAGCGAATATCACTACCGACAAAAAAATGTTGGGTTGATGGTTACGTCGTAAATATGATATGCTACCAATTTTAGTTTTTGCGCAGGGAACACACGTGCCATAACCCGGAAACCAATCGTCATTCAATCATGTCCGCCTTACATAAAAAGCAGAGAAACTACAGATAGTTACTCGTAGATAGATACACACGGACTCCATCTAGTAATAAATATAACGGATGATAATACAATTCCCACACACGCGCGAGTAAGAATACTCACGCGATCATATAAACTTCTACAGACAAATACACATAGTCCACAAACTATCTCCGCACACAGTTGGGCATAGTAACGTCCACAAACACACGCACATACAGTCATCTTACTTGCAAACACATACAGCGCACACTCAAGAACACATACAGATAAACATGAGCACGGACACAAATCAGTTTTGACCGAACCAGTTAAAGAAGACTGCTGGTTCTGTAGCCTGGACGTGCACTTTTGGCTTCTCCAGATGTATCGATCTCCACTCCGCGGAATCATCACTTCGCGGAAATTGAATACTTCGCGGAAAATGAATACTTCGCGGATATATCAAGAGAGCAATAACCTGCAAGCTTTCACGACCTAGACAAGAAAGATTTTTTTTTTACAAAAAAAGTCTTTTTAATGACGGTTCGTACAAGATTACAGCGTCGAATAGATCACACCTGATGATCCTTGTTGGATATGAACATTAACGTGGTGAGACCGGTAACGTCCAGTGCCATAGCTGAGTCGTAACCATCGACTATATATGAGCTATTGGTTAATGGGAAATCAAAATTTCTAATGTGACTCATGTGTTTATTGCCTCGATTTGCATAGGCTATCACGCAGAGTATACACAAAGTGACCAATAAAAATCACGGAAAAGTGAAATAAAATGCTTTTATTATTAGGTATTAGGTATGTTGAGTATCCACTTCGCACACCGGACAAGTCCATAGGTGCTCAGATCTCAGCTTCAGTAAATCTCTCAGGGTATACTGGCTGATTGTTCCGTTTCTATGTTGGTTCACTGCTCTTTTTGAAATCTTTGTCAGGGGTTCTCTACGGGCCACGCCCATCCTCATTCCCAATTCGCGCATTCTTGATATTGACTCATCCTCATTCATCTCAAAATCCTCTGATCGTGAGGATTCACGAAGAGTAATGAGTATGTAAAAATTACTACATAATTGTCGAGAGACTGGAGAACATATGCATCTAGTTAAAGTAATTATGGATAACTTGGTAATGGCATAACTATCACAACCTATATTCTACACTGCCCAATCGTATAACACTTATATATACTTAACAGTTCAACAAATAACATCTTAGTAAATAACCAAATACTGGAAAAAGTCTTCAGCTTTAACTACTTGGGCAGCCGAATGTTTGTTTACGGAGATTCAATAAAATAAATAAACACACGTATAGCAGTGGCAGCTAGCACATTTGCTAAATTAACTAATATCTGGAAATCAAAAGATCTAGGGACAAACACCAAACTAAAGCTATTTAACTCATGTATTGTCTCAGTGATAACGTATGGTAGTGAAAGCTGGAAATCAACTCAAGCAACAGACAACAAACTAAACAGCTTCGAAAACAAATGTCTTCGCAAACTAATGAACATAAAATGGAGCGACTTCGTCACAAATAGTGATCTAAGAGACAAAACACAGCACGAGTATGTTTCAAACATCCTAAGAAAACGAAGATGAAAATATCTTGGTCACGTTTTACGACTAGATGTAAACAGAATAAGCCAACAAGCCCTTATTTTACCTGAGGGTAAAAGAAAAAGAGGAAGACCTAAAACAACCTTAAAAACACCATTCTTAAAGAAGGGGAATTAATAGGCTGTAAGACTATCCAGGAACTAAAGCTGCAGGCAGCGGATCGCATCATATGGAGAACCAAAACATCTGCCCTTTGTGTCGCTTGCGGCACGAAAGGAACAAACTACTCTTATATAAAACAAGAAACATTGGCGTGAAATCTGGGTGAAAATCTGCGAGAAAATCTTAATTTAAAAACATGAAATATGGATATGTGATCTTTGTCCATTTTGTGGCAGTCTCCTAGATGACAGGCTCAGTGGATATATGATCTTTGTCCTTTTTGTCTCAGTCTCCTAGACGACGGAGAATACTAGGTGTGATATCAGAGTTAAAAGAAGTATTGTCCATAGTGCAACATCAGTGTAGAATTATACTGCAATTGATTCCATCACACTGTGGAATAGCAGGAGAAAAGAGAGCTGATTAACTGGCCAAGGAGGGTTCTAACATGCCAACCAGCTATCACCAAAAGAAACCCATGATAAAAGCACAATGAAAGCCTAACTTACTTTCACTGGACGACTACCATCTACTTAAAAGACAAGAAAATGTCATAATATTTCGACTGAAAAGTTTACACAATAGACTAAAGAGCGATGTGTACAGAAAATTTAAAACTGTTACATCAGCAAAGTGTACATGTGGGCAAGCCTACTAAATTTCAAATCATATCCTTCAAGAATGTGCAAACTATGACATATTAAGGAGCACATACTGGTCTTCTGGTAGACACCCTGATAAATGTTAAAGTCTATGGTACAAAATAAGCAATGAAATACACTGCCCAATTTATACAAGAAACAACACCGCAGATATAGACATTATTAGCGAACGAAAGAAGCTGAACCAACTTACATGAGTTGTTTTTTTTTCAGTTGCTGGCTATAAAAAGTTATCAATGAAAAGTTATGTTCAAAACGAATCAGCCAAGATTTGTGACGTTTCATGGATTACCCCACAGGTCTTATTTAATCTAAAGTGGGTCATGATTTAACAGTGCACTGTGAATGACCTCCAATACTGAATCGTTCAAGGTTTCAGTCTCACATCTATCGTGTGACCCAGCTAGCAAGAGCGTGCAATAATTCAAACCACTAGACTCCCTTTATGTTAAGCATCTTATAATTAGTTTCATTCGTTTTTGTAGAAATTTTTTCCTGAAGTAATTTGGGTAAGTTTGAAGTCTTTATTAGCCAGAGTGAATGAGAGAGTGAGAAGAAAAAAATGAGAGGTGGCAGTAAGTGTAAATATTGGTTGTTTTTTTTTTTGTTTTTTTAACTGACTTCGTAGTACTACTGGTTGACCTATAGATGCTCAATGTGTGCATGTTGGTGTTGTTCTGTTTCCTAATTATGATTTTTTGGTCATGTTCTTATTCCGTATTAGTTCTCAAACTACTGGTTGACCTATAGGTGCTCAATGTGTGCATGTTGGTGTTGTTCTGTTTCCTAATTATGATTTTTTTGTCATGTTCTTATTCCGTATTAGTTCTCAAACTACTGGTTGACCTATAGGTGCTCAATGTGTGCATGTTGGTGTTGTTCTGTTTCCTAATTATGATTTGTTTGTCATGTTCTTATTCCGTATTAGTTCTCAAACTACTGGTTGACCTATAGGTGCTCAATGTGTGCATGTTGGTGTTGTTCTGTTTCCTAATTATGATTTGTTTGTCATGTTCTTATTCCGTATTAGTTCTCAAACTACTGGTTGACCTATAGGTGCTCAAGGTGTGCATGTTGGTGTTGTTCTGTTTCCTAATTATGATTTGTTTGTCATGTTCTTATTCCGTATTAGTTCTCAAACTACTGGTTGACCTATAGGTGCTCAAGGTGTGCATGTTGGTGTTGTTCTGTTTCCTAATTATGATTTTTTTGTCATGTTCTTATTCCGTATTAGTTCTCAAACTACTGGTTGACCTATAGGTGCTCAATGTGTGCATGTTGGTGTTGTTCTGTTTCCTAATTATGATTTGTTTGTCATGTTCTTATTCCGTATTAGTTCTCAAACTACTGGTTGACCTATAGGTGCTCAAGGTGTGCATGTTGGTGTTGTTCTGTTTCCTAATTATGATTTGTTTGTCATGTTCTTATTCCGTATTAGTTCTCAAACTACTGGTTGACCTATAGATGCTCAATGTGTGCATGTTGGTGTTGTTCTGTTTCCTAATTATGATTTTTTTTGTCATGTTCTTATTCCGTATTAGTTCTCAAACTACTGGTTGACCTATAGGTGCTCAAGGTGTGCATGTTGGTGTTGTTCTGTTTCCTAATTATGATTTTTTTGTCATGTTCTTATTCCGTATTAGTTCTCAAACTACTGGTTGACCTATAGGTGCTCAATGTGTGCATGTTGGTGTTGTTCTGTTTCCTAATTATGATTTTTGTGTCATGTTCTTATTCCGTATTAGTTCTCAAACTCCTGTAGATTTTGAGGATGTAGTTCGAAGAATGGTACGCGCAGTTTCATAATTAGCTGCGATATCTGTGAATTTCGGCTTGATTCATGATTAGAAACTAGCTTCACAGCGCGTGGGGCATTCCCATAAGTGCTCCGCCCTCCATTCCAGCAGCCATCCCAGCGTATGAAGACTCAGAGTCCCGGTCAGGTGTTGATTGCGTGATCTTCGGGGCTTTCCAAAAAATTTACTTTTCCTTCCCACACCTCTAGATGCTCCCATTTCTAACATTCTCTGTATGTGTACGTTCTCAGCCTCATTGACATAATCTTCATCTCGAAATGAATTTATTACTGCCTTCATTAAGTCTGCTTTATCTCTTCTCAGCATTGTGCCGTCTATCGCCGCATTGCCTGCAAATAAGTCAGCTCTCTCGTTTCCTCTGACCCCAGCATGACCAGGGCAGTATATCCATGTAATACTCTGGACAACTGAATTGTTCAATAAGTCCTACCATTCTTTTCTTAGCATGAACTTTTCTATCTTGCGCAGCATGCTTTGAGAGTCTGTGAGTATTACCGAGTGTGTTGAGGTATCAGTTATCAACCAATTAGGAGCTGCTGTAACTCCCTCTATCTCCATCGTCATGCTCGATGTGACAGTTGAATATGCTGAAGATTTCTCACCCAACTTCACACCCATTCTGTAGGCAAAAAAATCACAACCGCTTTTGTGTTTCTGTTAACTGAGCCATCTGTGTATATAATTATGTCTTGTAGTTTAGAGTGTAGCTGGGCGAGTTCATGCACTGTAACCTGGGCCCTTAATTTCCATGTAACCTGAATTTCGGCTTGACAAATCCTAATCCAGTATTGATTCTCAATTCCATCGAAGACGGATGTGTCGGGCCTTTGGCGCAAATAAAACTGCGACACGACGCATTCCATTCTCTAGACTACATCCTGCTGGAAATCTGGTAGGGCCATTGTCCTGCTACAAGAGAGATCCAGCGGGAATTTGAGAATGAACGCTGGAGAAGAAGAAGTTTCTCAATCACCTTGATCACATTTTCGTAAGACTTAACGACGGGAAGACAATATCTAAAGCTTTTCCAAATACTGGACAATACTCCTCCAACATTAGAGGAGAAACAGTTGGAACTCCACTCCAACATTAGAGGAGAAACAGTTGGAACTCCACTCCAACATTAGAGGAGAAACAGTTGGAACTCCACTCCAACATTAGAGGAGAAACAGTTGGAACTCCACTCCAACATTAGAGGAGAAACAGTTGGAACTCCACTCCAACATTAGAGGAGAAACAGTTGGAACTCCACTCCAACATTAGAGGAGAAACAGTTGGAACTCCACTCCAACATTAGAGGAGAAACAGTTGGCACTCCACTCCAACATTAGAGGAGAAACAGTTGGCACTCCACTCCAACATTAGAGGAGAAACAGTTGGAACTCCACTCCAACATTAGAGGAGAAACAGTTGGAACTCCACTCCAACATTAGAGGAGAAACAGTTGGAACTCCACTCCAACATTAGAGGAGAAACAGTTGGAACTCCACTCCAACATTAGAGGAGAAACAGTTGGAACTCCACTCCAACATTAGAGGAGAAACAGTTGGAACTCCACTCCAACATTAGAGGAGAAACAGGTGGAACTCCACTCCAACATTAGAGGAGAAACAGTTGGAACTCCACTCCAACATTAGAGGAGAAACAGTTGGAACTCCACTCCAACATTAGAGGAGAAACAGTTGGAACTCCACTCCAACATTAGAGGAGAAACAGTTGGAACTCCACTCCAACATTAGAGGAGAAACAGTTGGAACTCCACTCCAACATTAGAGGAGAAACAGTTGGAACTCCACTCCAACATTAGAGGAGAAACAGTTGGAACTCCACTCCAACATTAGAGGAGAAACAGTTGGAACTCCACTCCAACATTAGAGGAGAAACAGTTGGAACTCCACTCCAACATTAGAGGAGAAACAGTTGGAACTCCACTCCAACATTAGAGGAGAAACAGTTGGAACTCCACTCCAACATTAGAGGAGAAACAGTTGGAACTCCACTCCAACATTAGAGGAGAAACAGTTGGAACTCCACTCCAACATTAGAGGAGAAACAGTTGGAACTCCACTCCAACATTAGAGGAGAAACAGTTGGAACTCCACTCCAACATTAGAGGAGAAACAGTTGGAACTCCACTCCAACATTAGAGGAGAAACAGTTGGAACTCCACTCCAACATTAGAGGAGAAACAGTTGGAACTCCACTCCAACATTAGAGGAGAAACAGTTGGAACTCCACTCCAACATTAGAGGAGAAACAGTTGGAACTCCACTCCAACATTAGAGGAGAAACAGTTGGAACTCCACTCCAACATTAGAGGAGAAACAGTTGGAACTCCACTCCAACATTAGAGGAGAAACAGTTGGAACTCCACTCCAACATTAGAGGAGAAACAGTTGGAACTCCACTCCAACATTAGAGGAGAAACAGTTGGAACTCCACTCCAACATTAGAGGAGAAACAGTTGGAACTCCACTCCAACATTAGAGGAGAAACAGTTGGAACTCCACTCCAACATTAGAGGAGAAACAGTTGGAACTCCACTCCAACATTAGAGGAGAAACAGTTGGAACTCCACTCCAACATTAGAGGAGAAACAGTTGGAACTCCACTCCAACATTAGAGGAGAAACAGTTGGAACTCCACTCCAACATTAGAGGAGAAACAGTTGGAACTCCACTCCAACATTAGAGGAGAAACAGTTGGAACTCCACTCCAACATTAGAGGAGAAACAGTTGGAACTCCACTCCAACATTAGAGGAGAAACAGTTGGAACTCCACTCCAACATTAGAGGAGAAACAGTTGGAACTCCACTCCAACATTAGAGGAGAAACAGTTGGAACTCCACTCCAACATTAGAGGAGAAACAGTTGGAACTCCACTCCAACATTAGAGGAGAAACAGTTGGAACTCCACTCCAACATTAGAGGAGAAACAGTTGGAACTCCACTCCAACATTAGAGGAGAAACAGTTGGAACTCCACTCCAACATTAGAGGAGAAACAGTTGGAACTCCACTCCAACATTAGAGGAGAAACAGTTGGAACTCCACTCCAACATTAGAGGAGAAACAGTTGGAACTCCACTCCAACATTAGAGGAGAAACAGTTGGAACTCCACTCCAACATTAGAGGAGAAACAGTTGGAACTCCACTCCAACATTAGAGGAGAAACAGTTGGAACTCCACTCCAACATTAGAGGAGAAACAGTTGGAACTCCACTCCAACATTAGAGGAGAAACAGTTGGAACTCCACTCCAACATTAGAGGAGAAACAGTTGGAACTCCACTCCAACATTAGAGGAGAAACAGTTGGAACTCCACTCCAACATTAGAGGAGAAACAGTTGGAACTCCATCATCAACTGAAAGTCTTCACGGAACCAGTACTGCCAAAACCAAAGAAGATATATTCATTTCATCATCATCAAACCAATAACCTTTCAGTGTCGTAGAGGTGTCACTATGAAACATCAACACAAAAATACATTTTACCATGTCTCTGTGTTATCACTTCTTTGATTGAGTGTGGGAAATATTAATCCTGTCAATTCCTTGATATTATTAATCCATAACTTCCTCTAACTACTCTTCTTCTTCCACCCGCAATTATTCCCTGCAAGATATTTTTGGAAATAAAATAATGCCTAATCACGTGGACAAACTGTTTAGGACTTTATTGTTATAATTTTCCTGCAATATTTTCATGGATGACTGATCCTTCTAAATTATAAGTGTCTTGATATGTGGGGAAGAAAATGGTTCGAACCGGATTGAATGTAACAACCGCCTATGTTCTACAGGGAGCGAAAGGGAGCACAGAATAGTAATATTGTGGCCTGCCACACATGTCACAACATGCGACTATTGAGGTGTTTTTTTTGGTTGGAGTTAGCTGCCCCATCCCGTAGTGGGTCAAAATGATCTGAAGCTATGCTGAAGTCGGATATGTCAGGACGAAACGTTGAGCTATCGCAGTCATATAATACACCATGACAAAATGAATTATGTTCTCTGAACTACATCCTGGTAATTTGAAGGAGTTTAAGAACGAACACAGAAAAATAAAGGTAAAAAACAGTCACAAAACACTATCGAGGCCAACTTCCTGTAGTGGAGATGGAGACTTACCCCAGCCAACAAAGGTTGGAAACTAATATTGGTCGGGCCATCCCTGACAAACGAGCAGGACAAAAGTCATGCCCAATCAATCAGTGATGCTGAAATCGAAAATACCAGATCTAGAACCGTACCAGCAATAATGGTATCACACAACATGACTACATAATATGTCTAGAGCTGATTAAGTGGCGGCTGACTAATTTGGTTGCTGAGGCAGTGCTAAGAATGGATAGCAGGAACCTAGTAAAGATAGTCATAGATCTTTATTCTACAGAAGCAGAAGATGTTAGAGACGACATAGAGGTATGTGTGTTTACATACAAACATGTGGCAGAAATTGGGGATGACAAGAGTGAGGGGAGAAAGTCTGTCATTTTTGGACAGATTCAGATATAATAATAATAATAATAATAATTATAATAATAATAATAATAATAGTAATAATAAAAATAATAATAATAATATTAGTAATAGTAATAATAATAAAAGTAATAATAATAATAATAACGATAAAAGTAATAATAATAATAATAATAATACTAATAACGATAAAAGTAATAATAATAATAATAATAATAAAAGTAATAATAATAATAATAATAATAATAATAATAAAGATAAAAGTAATAATAATAATAATAATAATACTAATAACGATAAAAGTAATAATAATAATAATAATAATAAAAGTAATAATAATAAAACCCATAACCGGTCAGAGGGGTTGTATGTGTATCACATTGAAAGATCCAGATATTACAAAATCGATATCTGATTGGTATATATAATCAATATCTGATTGAAATTTTGAACGTGTATACTCTTGGTTGGATGTTGAAATTGAGCCGAGCACTTATGGGAAAGACCCGTGTGTCATGATACTGTTTCTGTTCTAGAATCAAGAATTGCACCTATCAAAGTGCACCACCAAGACAAATGGCAGGTTATTGCAGGTACGTAGTCGCCAACGTTCGAAGCGGGGGCAGCAGTTGATGATGTTTTATTGCATGGTGGTTGGTTGGATAGACAGCTGGTGAGACATTGAAACCCTCCTCGTGAAAAGCAAAAGCTGATATATCGATTGATCTATCTCAGAATGGTAAAACAGCTGTTCATTAGACATAGGACATGCGGATGAAGCTGATAATGAAACAGGGTAGTCCTGAACAAGACAGACTGTTAAATCCGACAACCGGCTAGATATATTAAGAACAAGCTCTCATGAAACCACCTGTTATTTTTTGTTCATACTTTCAATATCTTTCAAAGCCTGCAACTTACCTTCCCCACCACTGAAATTATCTTTCCTCAGGTAAATGCAGGTATATACAACGGGGCGCATCTGATTTACTCACGTGCTCTGGGAGAGTGACCTCTCAATGCGAGATTTAACAAAATATTCCAGCTACTTCCTAGGGTACTTCGAGACAGCAAAATGTACGTATCTAATTCACTTCTTCTGCGTTTAGCATATGTGGTCATATTATATTGTCAGGCCTATCGTCAGGGCAAAGTCCACTGTCTTCTCCATGTTAGAGCGGCTCAAATCTGTATCCCTGGCAATGTCCGATGTTTCTGTTGCTATTTGTATGTTGGGAAGTTCTAAAGTATGTGTTCAGGAGTCTTGGGTTCCAGTCTAGTTTGCTTCACTGGTGGTCTGCAGATCACTTAGTCGGCTTGATTGTCATTTATGTAAAAGACGACCATCTCAACAAACAGCATCTTCTTCATCAGCATCATCATTACCACCACTATCATCATCACAAGTGATCACAACAATTTGAAAACGAGTAACAATACAATGTAGCTAGCAATCTATGAACAGATCAGATCAAGTTGTCATTCTATGTCTCAGATCAACATTATGTAGTCATCTTTCGGTCTGACACATCCGACTTCAGCATGTCCTTTAGGTAACTTTGACTCTCTATGGAATGGAACATCCAACTCCATCCCACATTACCTCCTTTATTATTCTTCCGACATTCAATGCAATTATGCCTCTAACCTCGGAGGTATATGTCGCTAAATTCAGTTTAATTTTCCAATAGCGTATTATTTTATAACGAATTTCCCTATATAACAACTCTTTTTAAAATCCTCAATTATATTTATTCTGTATTATTTCTACAGTATATAGCGAATGTATTTATTACATACACAATTCGTCGTGCCGGACCAAGTTGTTATAACGGGACTCCACTGTATAAGTTGTTATAACGGGACTCCACTGTATAAGTTGTTATAACGGGACTCCACTGTATAAGTTGTTATAACGGGACTCCACTGTATAAGTTATTTCCTGTATCCTTCAAACTTGTATCATTCTCAACTTTTAATCCTTTCACCTACTTCCTCTAGTAATATCTTGGATAAGGCGCCATGCTTCTATTATGCCCACATATTTTTTTTTTCCTTGTCTTGTGTTCATTTGCCACAAAATATGTGGCAACCGTGTTATGTATTTCTAAATCAGGGCCAAAGAATACGGTCCCTGTCTACATTCTAGTCATGTCGTAGGCTGTTCTGACAACCTGTCACCTGTCTACACTCTAGTCATGTCATAGGCTGGGCTGACAAGTCATGTCATAGGCTGGGCTGACAAGTCATGTCATAGGCTGGGCTGACAAGCCATGTCATAGGCTGGGCTGACAAGTCATGTCGTAGGCTGGGTTGACAAGTCATGTCATATGCTGGGTTGACAAGTCATGTCGTAGGCTGGGTTGACAAGTCATTTCGTAGCCTGGGTTGACAAGTCATGTCGTAGTCTGGGTTGACAAGTCATGTCGTAGCCTGGGTTGACAAGTCATGTCGTAGCCTGGGTTGACAAGTCATGTCGTATGATGGGTTGACAAGTCATGTCGTAGGCTGGGTTGACAAGTCATGTCGTAGGATGGGTTGACAAGTTATGTCGTAGCGTGGGTTCACAAGTCATGTCGTAGCCTGGGTTGACAAGTCATGTCGTAGCCTGGGTTGACAAGTCATGTCGTAGGCTGGGTTGACAAGTCATGTCGTAGACTGGTTTGACAAGTCATGTCGCAGGCTGTGCTGACAACCTGCCACCTGTGATAAAAATTATCATTACCACATCTTGGTTTAATTTGTTACTTTTGTTTTCTATCAAATATTAGCCATGGGTGACTGAGAGGTGCGGACAAGCACACATTGCACATTTGTCCTTTTATGGCAGACTCTTGGGTGACGGGACAGCTAGATGTGTCATCACTGTGGATGGGTCAGTAAATCTGAAAGAAGAATGATGAGATAGTTAGCTCAGAAGTGCCTGCTGGACTCCTGGCTAGTCGTGGTAATCCTGTGATACTGACGCACTGAAATCTCTATCTTTGGGGACTAAAGATGCATCCATACCACCTCCCCCCGCCCATTCTTTAACATCTATGCTTTTGATTGAACGTATATCCACCGAAGACGGATGAGTCTGGCTATTGGCGCAAATAAAACGGCGACACAACGCATTTCCATTCTCTGGACTACATCATGCTGGAAATCTAGTAGGACCATAGTCTTGCTATAAGGGAGATCCAACGGGAGTTTGAGAATGAACGCTGAAGAAGAAAAAGATTGAACGTATAGGAGTCCCGGCAGCGCCTCAATTACACAACTGAGAGGGATATGTGCTTTTGTCATAAAAACTTTAGGCTGTCAAGATTTACATGCTCTTAGCCAATTGAATTATTACATCATCATCATGTGTCAAGAGCTACATAATCACAATCAAGTGGATTATTTCATCATCATCATGTGTCAAGAGCTTCATAATCACAATCAAGTGGATTATTACATCATCATCATGTGTCAAGAGCTACTTAATCACAGTCAAGTAAATTAACTCATCACTTTCCTTAGCATTTATCTTTTTTTTTCTTCCTAACATTTCCAGAATGTTCTTACATTTTTTTGCCTATCCGTCCATAAAATTGAAAGTATTCTTCTGTAAACCCACGTCTCAACGTCGGTGTAACGACCGGGGTCTTGACTTGTAACAGAGTACAAAGAATATGACCACTGTCTTCTCATTTGATGTAAAAATCAAGATGTCATATACAATCACGAAAGCATCACAAGTTTATATAATTTCAAACAAACATCCGCCGAAGACGGAAGTGTCAGGACATTGGCGCAAACAAAACTGCGATACAACGCATTTCCATTCTCTAGACTGCATCCTGCTGGAGATCTAGCTACAAGATCCAGCAGGAGTTTGAGAATGAACGCTGAAGAAGAAGAAACAAACATAAAAAACGCATATACAAATGAATAAAACATCAAAGATCGCATGTACAATTAAGTGAACATCGCGCACTTATTTACATTCTAATACACATCAAAAACTCATACACAAGTTCTAATACACATCAAAAACTCATACACAAGTTCTAATACACATCAAAAACTCATACACAAGTTCTAATACACATCAAAAACTCATACACAAGTTAATTATTAATTATTTTTTTAAAACAGCAAATCTTCTCATATACAACAAAGAAGAAATAAAAAATCTCACATTCAATTAAGAAACAAACAAAAATAGTATCTTCTTCTTCTGCGTTCGTTCTCAAACTCCTGCAGATTAGCAGGATGTAGTCCGGAGAACGGAATGCGTTGCGTCATGGTTTACAGCACTACTGTGATATCTGCGCCTTTCGGCTGACACATCCGACTTCAGCATGGCTTTAGGTCACTGACCCTATTTAGGATGGGACAGCCAACTCTATCCCATAACCTCTTTAGTCGCCTTTTACGACATACGTGGAAGGTAAACAGTGTTGTTATTATTTGCCCCCCTTTCAGGCCCCGGCAACACACGGGCGAGAACTGAGTATGAACAAGTACATCAACTCATACAACAACAAAAAACAACAACTCCTTCAAGGAGATACCCTAAACAACATGGCTCGTTGCAGAATTAACAGCGCAAGTTCCTTCACTACATGGATCTTGTGGTAAACCCTCCAGGTCGAGGTAGTGGCACCTTCCTGAGTGGAAGGCAGCAGTTAAGCGTAGAGCAGACGACCCAGAAGGAACTTTCACCTGACATCAGCAACGTCGTGTGAGGACTGTCTGAAAGCAGACAAGAAATGTCTGCCTTATGACCTGGTTGTGTTGATTGTCCAGTAGGTGTTCGAGACTAGCAGTTCTCAACTTTATCTTGGATGTGGCCAACTTTTGAGTTTTATTTAGTTGTGTTATTTCCCCCAGTGTCTCTTCTAACAAAAAAATCCGCCCGTGTGGCAACACTGGCCTCAACTTTTAGTTCAGGGTCAAAGAGTAGGACCACTGTTTTCTTTCCAAGCATGTCGTAGGAGATGATTAAGAAAAGTTAAGGATATGTTAACAACCTGTCACATGTGAAAAAATTCGTCACTGCGTGTGATGTCGTCTCGACTTCTTACTTTTATTTCTGTCAATAATGTCAGATAGACACTTGAGGCCCCGGGTTCAACCCACGGTTGGGACAATAATTTTTTCTTTCGGAGGTACAATCAAAATCCTTGTTGTACATGTCACGGCGTCTGATATGGCAAAGCGGCCTTTATTACCACAGCCCATGAAAAGCCTCTCCGCACTCCTTCACATGAAAACATGCAGTAACGAAAGTTTATTTTCTGTCAAATTATTCGCTGTATGACGAAAAGATGCGGGTCAGCGGACATTGCACTTTTGTCTCCAGACTCCAATGTGAAGGGGAATGCTCATCGTACCATTGCACAGATTGGTTGACAGAAATGACAGAAGAATTCTACCATTGCAAAGATGGGTAGACAGAACTGGCAGAAGAATTGTACCATTGCAAAGATGGCTAAAAAAACTGGCAGAAGAATTGTACCATTGCAAAGATGGATAGACAGAACTGACAGAAGAATTGTATTATTGCACAGGTGGGTAGACAGAACTGACAGAAGAATTTTACCATTGCAAAGATGGGTAGACAGAACTGACAGAAGAATTATACCATTGCACAGGTGGGTAGACAGAACTGACAGATAAATTATACCATTGCACAGGTGGGTAGACAGAACTGACAGAAGAATTGTATTATTGCACAAATGGGCAGACAGAATTGACAGAAGAATTGTACCATTGCACAGATGCGTAGAAAGAATTGACAGAAGAATTGTACCATTGCAAAGATGGATAGACAGAACAATGATGAATAAGTTTTACCATTGCAAAGATGGGTAGACAGAATAATGATGAATTGGTTGAGCTAGAAGTGTATCCTACTCTCCAGGCAGGAATTAATGATCCTGGAATACTGCAGATCTTGGGATACTGCAGTACTTGGGATACTGCAGATCTGTGGATACTGCAGATCTGGGGATACTGCAGATCTTTGGATACTGTAGATCTTGGGATACTGCAGATCTTGGGAGACTAAACATGTATGCATACCCTCCCCCCCAACCCACCAACATAACCGTGCCTTTGAGACAATAAACCTTATACGACTTCAGGTATCACTTTAAAGAACGTAAACGCTTTGTGTCGCCGTTTTATTTGCTCCAAGAGCCCGACACATCCGCCATGGCACTTGGTTTTTTTAAATAGTATTCCTGTTTCTTTGGTTACGAGCGAGGAAGCCCTTGTCTCCTCTGTCTAATGATATGGATTCGGAAGGAATATTCTTAGCTTGCTTTCATACTTAGAAGACAAACTGTCAGTGGCATGCGATGCTTTTGGGAAACCTCCTACTCATAATGGTTCATGTTGTAAGTAGGAAGCTTGTTATTCTATTCTGTATACAGACATCCAATCATTTCAGTCTCTAAACATGTGTCTGTAAACATTTGTCTGTAAACATTTGTCTGTAAACATTTGTCTGTAAACATAATACGTGTACGTGTATTCATGTTGGTCACGTTTGACTACATGACTGCATGATTTCAAAACAGCTTTTCTATCATTTCACGACAGCATTCTATAAGTTTCTATACAACATTCTATAATTTCCCTACAGAATTATATAGTTTATATACAGCATTCTACAGTTTCCATACAGCATTTTATAGTTTCTATACAGCATTCTATAGTTTCTATACAGCATTTTATAGTTACAAAACAGCATTCTATAGTTTGAATACATCATTATATAATTTCACTACTGCATTATATAGTTTCAATACAGCATTATATAGTTTCTCTGCAGCATTAAAAAGTTTCACTACAGCATTCTATAGTTTGAATACAGCATTCTATAGTTTGAATACAGTATTCCATAGTTTCCCTACATAATTGTATAGTTTCAATACAGAATTCTATAGTTTCAATACAGCATTACATAGTTTCTCTGCAGCATTAAAAAGTTTCACTATAGCATTCTATAGTTTGAATACAGCATTCCATAGTTTCCCTACATAATTTTATAGTTTCAATACAGCATTATGTCGTCTTAAACAGTATATGCTGATAAAAGTGTGTAATTTATGGCATAGCACTCGTTCCTTAGTTTTAGAAATGACAGTGGGAATACAAAACTCTATATCGATCAGCTGATTGATGGTAGCTTTGGATATGTTAATGTCATTGTGTTCATCGATGGTGCTGTGCGCCGTGGTGAGAAGTCTGGATGGGGTTTTATGGCAATATCTTGTGGTGTTGTATTTACAACCACGGCGGAGCATATGGAATAATTTCATTCAGTACGACAGTACTCATTCAATATACAACATCTGTAAAGTAGCAAAGACAAGGAAAGAAAATAATCTGAAGGATAACTTAAACGAATTACTATTTGCAGATGACCAAGCACTAGAGGCAACATCAGAAGACGAACTACAAAGACAAATAGATAGATTACATCAAACATGCCATACCTTTAATATGAAGATAAATATAGAAAAGACCGAAGTAATGAAGATGTATATATATATATATATATATATATATATATATATATATATATATATATATATATATATATATATATATATATATATATATATATATATATATATATATATATATATATATATATATATATATATATATTAAAAACAACAGACTTAACCAAGTGACCTAGGAAATAATATAACAACAGACGGCAGGAGCAGTAAAGAAATACACAATAGATGTAGTAAAGCATACCAAGCCATAGGGCAAATGACACCAATCTTCAGAAACATATGCGTAGATTTAAACACCAAATTAACACTATTCAAAACGATGATTATGCAAACGCTGTGCTACCAACGCCAAACATGGACAACGACAGTGCAAGACAAACGTAAACTAGTGACAGCTGAAATGGCATGCTTACGCAGAATCCTAGGAATATCGCTAAGAGACATGGTGAGGAATGAAGACATCGGACAAAAAACCGGCACCACCCCAATCTTAGAATACATCAAGAGACAACATATCAAATGGTTTGAAAACATAAACAGACTACCATCAGACAGCATACCACAGCAAGCTATGCTACACAGATACGGCGAAGACAGACCTAGAGGCCGTCTACGAAAACGATGTACCACTGAAATAAAAGAGGGGACAAATTCCACAATATACTCAGCACATAACAGGGCCGTCTCAAGAAAACTCTTCTACCCCTGACGCCGACGGGCAACAAATGGTTTCAGCGAATAGATAGATAGTACGACGGTGGAAATCGAAGGTGGTTTCTGTTGCCCTCAAAGTGGCTTTCTTTGTCCTCACTTAATATGAAAAGTATTGTTAGACTACCATGTTAGACTACTATTGTTACTATGTTTGTTTATTAGCGTAAATTCTCAAACTCCCGCTGGATCTCTATTTTAGCAGGACACATTCTCAAACTCCCGCTGGATCTCTATTTTAGCAGGACACATTCTCAAACTCCCGCTGGATCTCTATTTTAGCAGGACACATTCTCAAACTCCCGCTGGATCTCTATTTTAGCAGGAATATGGACGTAATAGAGTTCCAACAAGATCTAAAGTTGAGAACGAAGATGCATTGTGTGGACTCATTATTTATGCACAAGGCACGACACATCCTATTTCAGTGGGTATATTTTATTATATATTGTGCAAAACATTTGAGATAATCGTTTAAGTCCTGGTTCATTTAGTGATATCCTTCACTCCCCAATAGTCTATTCTCCCGACCGTGATCCCATGATTGGCTATATGGCACCGTTTCAGAACCACCGATCTATAAATATTGTTTATGTCTTGAACGTGTACACTGTAAACCAGAACTCCGTTGTAGATATGTTTGTTGTAGATTTCTATGTTATAGTTGTGTGTGTGTGTGTCTGGCGTAGATATATTTGTTGTAGATTTCTGTTATAGTTATGTGTGGGGTGTAGATATGTATGTTGTAGATTTCTATGTTATAGGTGTGTGTGTGTGAGTCTGGCATAGACATATTTGTTGTAGATTTCTGTTATAGTTATGTATGGGGTGTAGATATGTTTGTTGTAGATTTCTATGTTATAGGTGTGTGTAAGTCTGGCGTAGACATATTTGTTGTAGATTTCTGTTATACTTATGTGAGAGGTGTAGACATTTATGTTGTAGGTTTCTATGTTGGAGTTGTGTGTGGGGTGTAGACATGTTTGTTGTAGGTTTCTATGTTATAGTTATGTGTGGGGTGTAGACATTTTTGTGGAGGCTCTATACGCTGAAAAGCTGCATATTCTAGCTATGTAATAGTATCGGGGGTGGCAGACGGTTTGTTTGTACTAATACTAGGTGGCAGACGGTTTGTTTGTACTAATACTAGGTGGCAGACGGTTTGTTTGTACTAATACTAGGTGGCAGACGGTTTGTTGTGCTGGTGCTAGCGTGGCAGTTTGTAATAACAAAGACGATATGGCTACAAGCAAAGAAGTATTGCTTGTACAGAAAGATCTGACACAAGCTGGTACGCTTTAGGTAAGGCAAATATTAGTATCACAAGTCTGCATCTCCCTCGCTCAAATGGAAAGGAAGACGACACAAAGTCTACATTGACTAATCAGTCAAAAGAATAATTGGTCGTCACCGATGAATACATCCAGGCCCGCATGTGTTATTGACACGTCGATTACGCAATACCCGAGTGGTCAGAAGGAATGAAGTGATGAAAAGATTTGTTGACACTCTTTTTTTCGTGGGAACGAAATTTGTTTAGCATAGAAGCGCAGAGGAATAAGTAGAAATGCGGAGTTTGTATACGACAGAAGTAGGGGCGTATTGTCCACGCAGAGAATGGACAACGTGTGTTGTTGTATGATCAGAGGGATTAAGTCCTCATTGGTTAGAGGTTTTCCTCTGGGGGGGGGGGGGACGGAAGAGGATAGGTGAAGACAGAAAACCATAGGTTCTGATTGGCGGATGTTTTTTAGGAGGAGAGAGATAAGTTAGAAAAGACTTAGCTTGGAGAGTCAGTAGTGCCAGGAGTAGTCCTCGCAGTAGTGCCCGGAGTAGTCCCCGGGTCAGAAGTCAGCCAGTCAGTACTTGTCTCCCAGGAGAGACAAGTCCTAGTTTAGTCTCGCAGCTGAGACAATCAGAGTCTTCGGTCTCCCAGGAAAGACGAAGAGTCAGAGCCAGATAGTTAGTCGGTGTATAATCTCTAAGACTTAGCTTATAACCCGAGTGAAACAATTCCTGGATGTGCTAGAGTAATTTATAATCGGTGATTATTATATTATTTCCCAGTTGCAGATAATTTAGGATTAGTCTGCAGAGTTGAGGACGGACTCCAATAAGACTAGATTAGGACTTGTGCCTTGTGTTTATTTGCCTCTCTTATGAGTATGATGCTATTAATTGATGTATATCAACTTGTGTACATAAACCTCATATTCTTGTGAAGGATTGCTTTGGTTAACTGATTGATGTCGAGCAGTATTTCACAGATTTAGACCTGGTCACAGCACCAGTATTCCAGTAAGTCCTAAAAGGCACTTTCTTCCGTCGCAAATTATTGTGACGCTGCAGTGTCACACTAGCCTGTCCAGGACAGACAGTCAACTATATGTTTTCGGTAACAAGTTGTTTCTGTCACACCAAGTGCAGAGCTTGTTACTGTTACAGCTATGCATACTGCAGGTCTGTATTGTTTCCATTTGTCTCCTCTGGTCTGTATTGTTTCCATTTGTCTCCTCTGGTCTGTATTGTTTCCTTGTGTCTCCTCTGGTCTGTATTGTTTCCTTGTGTCTCTTCTGGTCTGTATTGTTTCCTTGTGTCTCTTCTGGTCTGTATTGTTTCCTTGTGTCTCCTCTGGTCTGTATTGTTTCCTTGTGTCTCCTCTGGTCTGTATTGTTTCCTTGTGTCTCCTCTGGTCTGTATTGTTTACTTGTGTCTCCTCTGGTCTGTATTGTTTCCTTGTGTCTCCTCTGGTCTGTATTGTTTACTTGTGTCTCCTCTGGTCTGTATTGTTTCCATTTGTCTCCTCTGGTCTGTATTGTTTCCTTGTGTCTCCTCTGGTCTGTATTGTTTCCTTGTGTCTCCTCTGGTCTGTATTGTTTCCTTGTGTCTCCTCTGGTCTGTATTGTTTCCTTGTGTCTCCTCTGGTCTGTATTGTTTCCTTGTGCCTCCTCTGGTCTGTATTGTTTACTTGTGTCTCCTCTGGTCTGTATTGTTTCCTTGTGTCTCTTCTGGTCTGTATTGTTTCCTTGTGTCTCCTCTGGTCTGTATTGTTTCCTTGTGTCTCCTCTGGTCTGTATTGTTTCCTTGTGTCTCCTCTTAAACGTGTCATTCTCAAACTCCTACTAATCAGCAGGATGTAGTTATGAGAAAGGATTGCGTTGTGACATGGTTTACAGTTTAGCTGTTTTCTGTGTTCGTTCTCAAACTACTGCATATTGTCAGGCTTATGTCTGGAGAATGGATTGCATTTTGACATGGTTTACAGCTTGCATGTAATACTTCCGCCCCTTGGCCTAACACATGCGACTTTAGCATTGCTTCTGAGTCACTTCAATCCTTCATGGGATGGAAAGCCAATTCCACCCCACAACCTCCTTAGTAACCTCTTACAACATTGTAGGCAGGTAACATTGTCAATATTATTTGCTCCCCTTCCGGGCCCCTGCAACACACTGGCAGATTTAGCTGGACTATATGTATTTTTCAGCCTGCCACATCCGACTTCGGCATGGCATTTGGGTAGTTATGACTCTATATATGATAGAACAGCCAACTCAACCCCACATCCTCCTTAATCGACTCTTACAACATGGATGGGAGATAACAGAATCGCTTTTCTTTACTCCTCTATCGGCCCCAGTCAACACAAGGGCGCACATATGTGTGTTGTATTTACGCTTATGTGTGTTGTATTTACGATTATGTGTGTTGTATTTACGCTTATGTGTGTTGTAGTTACGCTTATGTGTGTTGTATTTACACTTATGTGTGTTGTAGCTACACTTATGTGTGTTGTATTTACACTTATGTGTGTTGTAGTTACGCTTATGTGTGTTGTATTTACACTTACGTGTGTTGTATTTACACTTATGTGTGTTGTAGTTACGCTTATGTGTGTTGTATTGACACTTATGTGTGTTGTATTTACACTTATGTGTGTTGTATTTACACTTATGTGTGTTGTATTTACGCTTATGTGTGTTGTATTTACACTTACGTGTGTTGTATTTACACTTATGTGTGTTGTATTTACACTTATGTGTGTTGTATTTACGCTTATGTGTGTTGTATTTACACTTATGTCTGTTGTATTTCTACATAATGCATTTCCTTGGGGCCTGCATATTCTCAGTGACACTGCACGCATCTAGATAACCATAACTCGTCACAGTTTTAGAGGTACTACATTTGATGCGTGAGCACACAAGAGTCCTCCGTCGATTTGTATACTAAGAGATGAAAATAAGTATTAAAAATAATGACCTGTCTTTAATATTGTCTGCTCATGATTTTCTTAGGCACACCTCTCTATCTTCACCCTCAACTGTAACCTGGAAGGTAGTTTTTGACAGTGAATCAGCTCGGCATACTTGTTCAAATCATGTAAATGTTAGTCATTTTTTTAATTGAAAGTAGTGATTACTGTGAATCTTTGATAGTGAAAGTAGTGATTACTGTGAATCTTTGATAGTGAAAGTAGTGATTACTGTGAATCTTTGATAGTGAAAGTAGTGATTACTGTGAATCTTTGATAGTGAAAGTAGTGATTACTGTGAATCTGTGATAGTGAAAGTAGTGATTACTGTGAATCTGTGATAGTGAAAGTAGTGATTACTGTGAACCTGCTAGCGATATTCACGTATGAATCATGGACAATCAAGTAAAAATAATATAGCATGATGCAAAAAGCTAGAGAAGTTTTATGAGAACACCATGAACCCAAACAATCTCACAAACATCCCAAACAGAGAGAGAAAAAAAGGTTAAATAAAATATGCTCAACAACAGATTTTCTCTCCAGAAATAACAATATTCTGACTAATGTTTTTTTTTAATTTATTTTTTTTTAATCGTCGTTCTTATCTTCACGCTTATGTTGTTGTTTTTATATTGCTATTATTATATTGGTTTTTTTTCTTGTTTCATTGTCTTATGTTGTCGCTCTTAAGTTGTCCTTATGTTTTTAATGTTATTTTTCTTATGTTGTTGTTTTTATGTTGTTGTTCTTATGTTGTTGTTTTTATGTTGTTGTTCTTATGGTTGTTATTATTTTGTTCTTGCTGTTATCTTTTTGCTGATTTATGTTGTTCCTTTGATGATATTGGTTGTATATTGGATGTCTTATGTTGCTTTTCTTATGAGGATTTTTGGTGTCGTTGTCTGACGTTGTTGTTGTTATTCTTGTTTGTTGCTGTATTATGTTTTTAATAGTATATTGTTATCTTATGTTGTTGGATTGCCGTCTTCGCAACGAAGATTGGTTGTAATCGATCTGCGACCCATCGTATTTTTTCCCCAATTACTAATGATAACCAGGGATGTGGTACGAGAAAAAGTCCAGTAACTAATGATAACCAGGGATGTGATACGAGAAAAGAAGTATAATGAAAATGTATACAATGTAATAAAAGCCGTTCATTGTTGACTGGAGTTTTGAGGCGAGTGCGCGTCATCTGATCGGATCTGGTTCAAGTCACGTTTGCAGCATTATGATTATTTATTTTGTTTTAATTTTTTTTAATTTTTTGTTGTTGTTTTTTTTGGGGGGGGGGCAGAACATTTTCTCTCTGCCTATTAGATTTATTGCTTATTATTGCGATCACCTTTGCTGGTGGTATTGCAATAAACTATAAGTAACAAATGTAACATACACATGGACAAATTCTACGTTACTGCCAATTGGGTCTTTATCAGAATCATTCAGTACAACAGAAGTATTGAATAAAATAAATAATGAATTAGAATGTCATCACCCTGAGTCTAGCATTAATTAGAAAAATAGGTATACTCCTTTCTTTAGTGGTGCACTCTGATGAGCTGTAATATCTGTAATATGTCCGTTTCTTGGTATTTATTTTTCATTAATATATGTGCTTGTGGCGTACCGTGCTTGTGGCGTACCGTGCTTGCGGCGTACCGTGCTTGTGGCGTACCGTGCTTGCGGCGTACCGTGCTTGCGGCGTACCGTGCTTGTGGCGTACCGTGCTTGCGGCGTACCGTGCTTGCGGCGTACCGTGTTTGTGGCGTACCGTGCTTGCTTCTTGTTCATGCCAACTTCCTCTTTTGGAATACATCCTGTAATGGACAGGATTATGACAACACAAAAGACTATTTCTAGTTTTTGGGTTTGGCAGATCGAATTTTAATTTATTCATGCATCTATTCAACACTCAGCTCTAACGTCCATATAGACTTAAGAAATGTGTGCACTGTGTTATCAAAACATCTCTGTTCTGCTTTCCTCTCTTTTCTTTAAGTTAGCCGTATTCTTCTATAAATCAACATCTCAAAGATGTCGTCTAGATGTGTGCCCATTATCCATGTTTCTGAGCCATACATTAATATCCACATAAAATATACACATAAAATATCCACATAAAATATACACATAAAATATACACATAAAATATACACATAAAATATACACATAAAATATACACATAAAATATACACATTAAATGAAAACCACGAGAAAAGTTCTTATGAGACCACAGTAAACCTCACTTTACTTTAGAAGGACAATTCCCCATAAGTTCTCATGACTATTTGACGATTGAACAATTTTGAATCAGCTAACATAAGGGACGCTTGTGTGATATGTTAGCAGGACTATTTTGGTGGAGGACTTGCACGAATTACAGGCTATTGAATATGATTTTCCGAAAAGACAACCGTCTCTCGTCTTTGTTTGTGGTACGCACCAGATACATACCAGACACTAGACACCCCTAGTTTAGTTTTCTCTTAAGTCTTGCATTGTTTACTTTTCAGTTTCAGCTGTCAGAGAAAGCGAACACACATTCTCCTGAAGGAAGCTAATCCGTATCTTTTTCCTGAGTTCATGCAGTGCTGCTTTGCGTGGATGAAGATTGATAACTCTGTCTAGACATTGCGCACAATCCGCTCCAACAAGAAACTTAGGTGCAAAGTCTCCAAAAATGATGAAGCCAATAAATAAAAAAGGTGTGGTAAGCGGATAATGTAATCCGTGTAGGCTGTGGAAAGTAAGGTTAACGACGAGGAAGTTAAGGACAGGAAATACAAGATAGAGAACATGAAATCTTGGAATGATAGGATTAGCTGTAGACTTTATGTGGATTATTAGAAGAACGAAGGTATTTTTTGATCTCCAAAAATTATGAACAGTGAACTCCTGTATTCTTGCGTACCCAGAGAAGGTTTCTCAAAGTTTTGTTTTCAAGCACCGAAGAATTCACCTTTTTTGTGGTGTGCTAATTTTTTCAAGCACCGAAGAATTCAACTTTTTTGTGGTGTGCTAATTTTTTCAAGCACCGAAGAATTCAAATTTTTGTGGTGTGCTAATTTTTTCAAGCACCGAATAATTCAACTGTTTTTGTGGTGTGCTAATTTTTTCAAGCACCGAAGAATTCAACGTTTTTGTGGTGTGCTAATTTTATCAAGCACCGAAGAATTCAACTTTTTTGTGGTGTGCTAATTTTTTTTAGGTAGAATTGAATTCTAATTGGGTTCTTTTAGAACTGAGATGGGGGGGGGGTTACAATATGTTGTTTTTTAGTATGTTTTATAGTAGGTAGTTGTTTTATATTAGGTTTTAGAACTCAGATCTAGGCATGTATATGACATTGTCAAGTTATCGATAACGTCATGAACTGTGAGCGTCAAAATATATAAGACGTGTCAGCTAAATGGAAAACATCCTTGTAAAATTACTCATTTGATTTTTTCCGTAATTTTCATAATTTTTTATATTTTCTGTCGACAGCCAATTAAAATTACGGAAACAATCAAGTTAGAAGGATTTTTGTCCAATTAGCTAACTGGTCTTATTCATGAGCGGTTCAATCAACCGAGAGATCAAGAGGTATCTAATCAAATATGTTTACTTAATTTGAAACATATTCCAATTTTTTTAACTTTCCATAATATCATTGTCTGTGTCGCACTAGTTTTCCTGCTACGTGTAGCTGTGCCTATATCTTGCTGGCATCCTCTCAAATCTACCTTCAAGTAAGGTCTTTGACAACGTCTATAACAATTTTCATTAAGTACTTCGTTATTTATACAGTCCTGTGGACTCATTGGTTATCTTTTTAAAGTGCCGTTATTTGACTATTCGGTATACTGTGTGTCAACGGTAAACGTTAATTAAGGTTACAGGGACAAAGTCATGGATAAAAATGACAAATACGAGTAGGAAAAATATTCATGGGAAATAAGTCGCAATTTTGACTAGTAAAGATAGTGAAACATAAATATTCCACACACAAAAATCATCTATCTATCTATATATATATATAATATCTTACATTATATTTTGGCATAACATTTCTAATTTTATTTTGATAATTTAAACGAATATTCCAGCCAACACTAGGAAGAAATTCTGCAAGTCTACTGGTCTCCGACGAGCAACACACACATAGAATTCGTACTTGGATGTGCCCCTATCTTAGACACACTCGTCTTTTTTTTCGTGGGATTGCCAACAGATTCCTGTTGGACAATAGTTCTAACTGTTGCTTCTTCTCGTTGAAGACATTCTATGGTACGCCAAACTGAAGGGTGATAATGACCAACCAGGTTGAAAAATTCCACGCTTCAAAGATGTTGCTGATACGGGCATTGTTGTTCAGGGTGACATCCTGCATGTTCCAAAGGTCATGAGGAAACATTGGTGGAACGTGACGCATTCTCGGAATCATCTTAGGTTTGACAACTGAATGCTGAATCACTCGCAATGAGTAACTACCATAATTACAATCGAAATACGTGAGCAACTCCTCGGCTTCAGGTGGATCGTGTGGTATGACAGTTTTGAGATATTGCATACCTTAATTGATGTCTTCCATTGGCAAAAAAAACAAACAACAGTTGATAAGTGTGTAGACCTAAACTATTCCATTAATTAATCATTTCCGGTAATGACTCCCGGTCAAAATGGTGAGAATGTATGTGTTTTCCTCGGTGTCAGTTTAAATCGGATGTTCCTCATGAAAGCAACGGCAAACTACAAGAGTATTGTGCCAAGAAATTTTCTATGGATGTGGTGAATAATTCGTATTGGAATTAGCGAGTGTAATCAAGACCCAAAATTAATATTGAGAACTGCAATTTGGAAGAAGTGACACATTTTGATTATTTAGGAACTAATATAAACAATGCGGGGGACTGCGCAGTTGAGATCAAGAGAAGAACGGCTATGGCGCTGGCAAAATTAAAACAGATAAAGAAACTATGGCAAGGTACTAACATAAGAACCCAATTGTTTTTACTACGAACATGTGTATTTCATGTGGCGGCATATGGATGCTGAATAAAACAGTGGTCAAGAGAATAACATCATTTGAATTAAAGTGTTATAGAAGTGTTATGAGAATAACATGGACAGCGAAGAAAACAAACCAGGAGGTGTTGCGAACAATTAACGTCCAGGAAGGCTGGCTTCTGAACACTATATTAAAGAAAAAGTTAATTTTTTGGGTCATATTTAGAGACACGACGGCATGGAAAGAGTGTTACTGGAGGGGATGATAGAAGGCAACAGGGACAAAGGCCGAAAAAGACGCCGTTGAACAAAAGACATTCAAGAATATCTGCGCATGTCACTGAAAGATGCGGGATGCAAAGGGAACGCACTGCTTTCGGCGGACCCAGGGTTAGCAGATAACCAAGATCCCAAATGTACCTCCTCGCGTGGAAACAGCGTGGAAAGTGCACCCTGGAAACAGAAACAGCAGCTCGAGCTGATTCTGGCCAAATCATTTGGGGATCGTGTCCGAAAATGTGGAGGTAGCAGATGGAAAGAGATTTGACTGCATAAAGGACAGACAATACCTCCGTCACCACCAGTAACACCACATACAGCGACACTGTCGACATACAGTGAAGCTAGTTAGTCCAGTCCGAACATTGGAGGAGCGGCCAATGAAAAAAATGCATTAAAAGGTGTATGCATGGCGAAAGACAGAAATATGCCATACTGAGTACAATGAAAAAGTGAAAGGGCAGAACAGCGCTAGAGGGCAGCGCCAACTGCAAATAGAAAGTGAAAACGATTAAGGAAATGGGAACTACAAGCACTGTTAGCTCGAGACAAGCTTCTAGTTACCTGTTTTCCTTATAGGTAGAGACCCATACCCAAAAATGGGCGTCTAGCAAAGCAAAAGCCCTGACCCAACTCTACTGTCAGGTGTTCCTATACCGGAAACACACCTGCAGAGAGAAAGGATTCAGTACCTGATGGGTTCAGGCGCTATTGGGACAATGTCGCTCAGCTCGAGAACGCCTTGCTCTCAAGCGCGTGGTGTGAGACTTGAACTTGGGCGAGGGGTCCACAATGTCGGTGAACGACACCTCGACTAAGAAGGCGAAAGAACCAGGGTCCAACTCTTCTGGTGAGTTCTTCGTCCTAAGGAACCAGGCTCACGGATGAGAAACGGCTCAGTACCTGGTGGGCACAGGCACAGTACGTCCAATTACACGAGGCAAGTTCACAGACAGTGAAGCACCTCGTGCGAGACAGACGTGAGCAAATCGGATGCCTAAATCGGATGTGCTAGGCCTACATGTGCATAACGATAGCACAACGTAAACACGCTTCCGGCGGAAACCGCATGGGTATCCATGCTGGTTACAATGGAGCGAACGCCAAACAAACAAACAAACTGAAAGATGCAGGACAACTTGCTCAAGACCGCGGAGAATTCAAGAGATCCATAGGAAAGACTACGTTCTGGAAAGAATATGTCACATGATGATGATGAGTGGCAAAAAATTAAATAAATAATATTAATAATAATAATAATAGAGCATCAATAATGCCACAAAACAAGTGAAACTCAGCATCGGAATGATATTGGGTTACCAAACCCAGTCCCTGGATCTTACGCCAAGTGGACTGCGTAAGATGATAAAAACAACCTTTGTTCACTACGCCGCGGCCAAACACTGTAATGACGGCTCTTAATACACTCGTAAAAGTCAGTCACACACGGCCTGTACATTAATGGAATAGTTTAGGTCTACACACTTATCAACTGTTATTTCTTCTTCTTCTTCTGCGTTCGTTCTTAAACTCTGCAGATTCGCAGGATATAGTCCGGAGAACGGAATGCGTTGTGTCATTGTTTACGACATTGCTGCAATATCTGCGCCTTTCGGCCTGACACATCCGACTTCAGCATGGCTTTGGGTCACTGACCCTATATGGGATGGGATAGCTAACTCCATCCCATAACCTCCTTAGTCGCCTTTTACGACATGCGTGGAAGGTAAACAGTGTTGCTATTCTTTGCTCCCCTTTCGGGCTTTGGCAACACACGGGTGAACTGTTGTTTTAAAAAGTTCTTCATATGTAGCACAAGTTTTGTTAGAAAGAAGACGACCGTATACGGCATGTAATAGATGTATTACTGAAAAGTGCACGGATGACATAAATCTGTTTGAAAATATGTGATGTCATAGCAAAGTTGTCATGCATATATACAGAATCAGCAGCAGTAAGGAGTCTGAAGGTATCTATCGTCTATTATCTATTGTCTATTATCTATTGTCTATTATCTATTGTCTATTGTCTTTCCCCAGGTGGTTTGTTATCCACTCTTGCTGTTAAGTGTAGGGGTGATTGGAGCTCGAGCTTGCATTCCGGTGCCAGATGTGTGGCCTCGGCTATGCAGTTACCGTGTTTGTTCAGGATGTCCCTGACGATCTTTTCCGTGTTCTTCCTCTGGCTTTGTACCCTTTTCTGATTTGGTTATATGCTTGTACGAGAAGCTTCTCGTGATGCATTCTAATAATATGGCCAAACCACTTGATCAGATGCCTTTCTAGGTATTTTGTACAAGGTGTTAAACCTATTCTTTTCCTGATGTCTTCATTTAGTAAGCTATCCAACATGGTGACCCCGTGGCTTTTCTCAAGCATTTCATCTCACATGTCACTATCTTTCTGTAATGTCAAGATGAGATAGACCAGGTTTGGCACTGATAACACAGTGTTGGTAAGGAATATACTGTAGATGATTTGTCTTTTATCTTCCATCTCCATCTTGGGGTGAAGAAGTAGTGGTGACAGTTGCTATGATACTACATTTGCCTTTTGACATCTCGTCTCTAATTCTCTTTCGAGCCTTCCATTTTCTGTAACAATACTACCGATATATTTGAACTCTTACTTTGTTTTACTCCTATGTTGTATACCTGTATGTTTAGCAGGCTGGATGTTCTATATGTTTAGCAGGCTGGATGTTCTATATGTTTAGCAGACTGGATGTTCTATATGTTTAGCAGACTGGATGTTCTATATGTTTAGCAGGCTGGATGTTCTATATGTTTAGCAGGCTGGATGTTCTGTATGTTTAGTAGGCTGGATGTTCTATATGTTTAGCAGACTGGATGTTCTGTATGTTTAGCAGGCTGGATGTTCTATATGTTTAGCAGGCTGGATGTTCTATATGTTTAGCAGGCTGGATGTTCTGTATGTTTAGTAGGCTGGATGTTCTATATGTTTAGTAGGCTGGATGTTCTATATGTTTAGCAGGCTGGATGTTCTATATGTTTAGCAGGCTGGATGTTCTATATGTTTAGCAGGCTGGATGTTCTACTTATTGTTATAGTTATCGTCATTTGTGTATTAATCTTCATCTAATATTTTGATTGTATCGCTGCTACCAAATACTAGAATGCGGTTGTTCGCATTTGGTCCGTTATCATAGAATCAAAACTGCTCGGGAATGGGACCAACTTTCTGGGTAAGTTCTTATAATGGGTAGGAATATCACATAGATCTCTGAGTAGACGGGGTACAGGGGAAGCAGGCCGTTGGTTGCGCAAAGTTCCTCTGCTAGTGTCAATAGAGGGTATAAGTCGGCTCACGACATGACTAAAGATCTGAACTGGTTTGCCTCTAGTTCCTGCAGCTTAGTCACTCATCCTGTTGCGTGCTTTAGCAAGACGGATTTCTTATCTGGTGCATGGTTGTGTGGCTTACATGTCGTTGAATTTTCTCTCTGTAAGTCTGTTGTTATGCTGCCCCGACACTGACCACTAGATCATTTAACACACTTCCATCTCAACTTGCATTTGCCAGTGGTATGTTTGGTGTACATGAACCCATTCTAGCACATTTTTCGGTAAACCAAATAAAATCACAGGAAAAAATCACGGAAAAAAGTCACAAATTTTTCTTCTTCTTCTTTCCTTCCTCTTTTACCCTTTACGGGTGTCGAGGAAGATGCAATGTTCTTGCTTTTCTGGCAGCTTCAGATAATGTTATTTGGTAATTATATTTTGGTCTCTTTGATGTTGTCGATCCAGCGTACTCTAGGTCTACCCCTGGCTCTTCTTTCTATTTCTCCTCTCTTCATATATAATTTATAAACTAATGAATCACATGGCATTCTTTCCAGATGACCAAACCAGATGTCACAAATTAGACTAGGAAAAAAAGTCACAGGGAAAAAATCACAATTAGTTCATGAGGGTAGGAAATAAAGTCACAGAAAAGAAAGTCACAATTTTTACAATGAAAGATAGTGAAACAGCAATATTAAAAAAGTCATATTCACATAGATAAAACACAGTACGCGATATTTTGACATTACATTTGTAGTTAATGTTGTTATGTTGATAATTTCCTTAGTCGCCTCTTACCACATGCGGGGAAAGTTGCAGTGTGTCTATTATTTGCTTCCCTTACGGCCCCAGCAACTAAACTATAACTCAAACGACTATTTAGTTGTTTTTTGTGTGTTACTTTTTTCCGTGTTTGTTTTTTGTACTGTGACTGTCTTCACCTATGAGTAATTTCTTTTCTGATTTTTTTTCCTGTGACTTTTTTACCGTGAAATTTTTTTCTGTGCCTTTTTCCATTGATTCTTTTCTCCTACATTCGATTTTTCAACCACGCTCATTACTGTCACTAATTTGCATGGCAACTCTGCAAGTCAATTAAAATATACAGTCTCTTTCATTTCTATTGTCATATTTTAGAGGGCCTCATATTCTTGTTAAGTCACATTGTTGCCACATAGTCAAGTCACATAGTTAAGTCACATAGTTGTCACATAGTTAAGTCACATAGTCAAGTCACATAGTCAAGTCACATAGTTAAGTCACATAGTTAAGTCACATAGTTAAGTCAAAGTCTGAATCCACTAAAAAAAAAAGAGGATTAAAAATGCGGAGAGAATTGACTTCATTGTAAACGGGTAACTACAAAAACTATATCACTATCAAAACTATCCCTATAATTGGCTGTCCCAACTCATAGAAAATCAAAGTAACGCAGAAGTCATGCCGAAGTTGGATGTGTCAGATATATATCGCAGTCACGTTGGAAACAAAGAATTCCGTTCTCCGGCCTGTATCCTATTAGTCTGTCGAACTGTGAAGAAGAAGAATCACATCTAACTACAGCGTCGTACGGTAATTTCTGGGGATCTCCGGAAAAAAAATCTATCTTCTAAACAAGACACCACGTTCCACATTCAAACTGACGACTTCTTGACCACATACATGAACTATCTCTGGTATAACAGCTGTGTACAGTTCACATGAAAGATCGATTTTGATTCTTTCCGTGAATTTTGTTGGTCGGTCTTTGTTTGGTTTTTTTTTCAGACGACTCCCAAGTATATAAATAGTAACCAACGAAAATCGTGACAATAATCAAAAATATAAAGTCCTTTATTTAAACAAAAATCTGTACAGAAAGTCTTATGTGGCGAAAGTCAAATGGCAAGGTGAATGATTTCGTTAGTATGTTAATCTACTTGGTGAATGATTTCGTTAGTATGTTAATCTACTTGGTGAATGATTTCGTTAGTATGTTAATCTACGTGGTTAAACTGCCTGTATTTTAGAAGTGTCCAGTTTCATAATGAAACCCCCGCCGAAGACGGATGTGTCGGGCCATTGGCGCAAATAAAACTGCGACACAACGCATTTCCATTTTCTGGACTACATCCTGCTGGAAATCTAGCAGGACCATGATCCAGCTAGATCCAGCTGGAGTTTGAGAATGAACGCAGAAGAAGAAAATAATGAAACCCGTTGCGTATAATTATTTATGTCTGGTCGCTTTTGATCTGAAGTCCGCGTGCTGTGTGACCCTTTTTCCCATTTGGGTAATTACGAGGTGACTAATGCAACCCATTAACTTTCCGCGTGGTACCACTGAGAACTAACAACTGAACTACAAAAATCCCCCCCCCCTTTTTTCATTCATGCAAGTTAATTCAAGTAGGAAGCTAGAGGATAAATTACACATTTTAGAGACACGGAAATGGAACCAGGTCCGTTCCAGCGGCACAGAATCGCATTGCAACTCGAGTAAACAGGTTTTTCCGTACATGACTAACTTCATCTAAAAAAATGAACTACTAATTAAGAACTTTTTCTAATTAAATTGAACGACCTACTCTTTGCAGACGACCAAGTACTAATAGCGGCATCAGAAGAGCAATTGCAAGAACATATGAACAGACTCCACACAACATGTCAAAAATTTAACATGAAGATTAATATTGAAAAAAAACCCCGATATAGTGACAATAGCAAAGAAAGAAAGAAATATTACTATCTCCATCGATAATAAACACCTTAAACAGGTAAATGAGTTCACTTACTTAGGAAACATCATATCGAGTGAAGAGAAAAACAAGGTCGCCATAACCTTGATAACACTGATCCCTCTTCTAGCCTTCTGAATCATATTTGTGACGTGCTTGTTAAATGAGAGACTTCTATCAAAGATTATCTCAAGATATTTAAGGTCCTGTTCTCTTTCAATGAATGAGCCCATGCAACTAACAGCTGGCAGTGTGTCATTGAGCTGATTATTATTTAAGGAGTACCAGACGACCTTTGCTTTCGAGGGATTGATCACAGCGTTGTATGCTCTGCACCATATCGACAATTGATCTAGTCCATTTTGTACACTGTCAGCGATATCTCTTCTGTTCCTGCCCATGTTGTATAGTAGGATATCGTCAGCGTATGTTAGAACTCTAAAATTGCTGGGAGTTTGCAATTGAGCAATTCGCAATGTATACACATTAAACAGTACTGGGGACAGAGGAGATCCTTGTGACAGACCAGGTGCTATTGTTCTGATCTCAGATGTCCAGGATCCACACTTCAGAGTGACTTTTCTACAGATTAGCACATTTGCTATCCAGCGTATGATCCAGGGATATGATCTTGTTCCCTTAGCATGTCCATGAGATGGGTGTAGCTAACTCTATTGTATGCATCTTCCAGGTCTACCGCTGCAACTGGAGATTCCTCTTTGCTCTGAAAACTTTCATAAACTTCATATGCAAGAACTGCTGCATTTGTGACTGTGTCTCGTCTAGGTCTGTATGCCCCTAGGTTATTTGGGAGAACGCCTTTTATCTCTAGTTCCCTGGTTATGAGTCTAGCCACAATTCGTTATAGAATCTTACCGTATACATTCTGCAGTGTGCTGATGCGATAACCTTTTATGTCCGTAGAATCTTTGCCTGGTTTTGGCATGGGTATAAGATAGCTATGTAGCCATGTAAAAGATGGATCACAGAAATCAAATAAGCCACAGGAACAAGCTTACAAACAGCACACAGGCCACCTCCAGAGAAATCTTCCACCCCTGACGCCGCAAGGCAAACAAGCGCTACAGCGTATAGATAGATAGATAGATAGATAGATAGATAGATAGATAGATAGGTAGGTAGGTAGGTAGGTAGGTAGGTAGGTAGGTAGAGTGGGTGGGTGGGTAGGTAGGTAGGTAGGTAGGTAGGTAGGGTAGGGTAGGTAGGGTAGGTAGGGTAGGGTAGGTAGGTAGGGTAGGTAGGGTAGGTAGGTAGGGTAGGTAGGGTAGGTAGGTAGGGTAGGTAGGGTAGGTAGGGTAGGTAGGGTAGGTAGGTAGGGTAGGTAGGGTAGGTAGGGTAGGTAGGGTAGGTAGGGTAGGGTAGGTAGGGTAGGGTAGGTAGGGTAGGGTAGGGTAGGTAGGGTAGGGTAGGTAGGGTAGGGTAGGTAGGGTAGGGTGGGTAGGTAGGTAGGGTAGGTAGGTAGGGTAGGTAGGTAGGGTAGGTAGGTAGGGTAGGTAGGGTAGGTAGGGTAGGTAGGGTAGGTAGGGTAGGTAGGGTAGGTAAGGTAGGTAGGTAGGTAGATAGATAGATAGATAGATAGATAGATAGATAGATAGATAGATAGATAGATAGATAGATAGATAGATAGATAGATAGATAGATAGATAGATAGATAGATAGATAGACACTAAGTGCTCAAGTCACCGAGAACGGTCCAATCGCGACAAGGTCTATTACAACAACGAACATCCCGTACAAGTATTGAAGTATCCTCACTAACACAAACATAGAACATCCGTATTCGTACTACAAGAACCAATAGGTCTTCTTGTAAACATAAATAACATAGAGGCAGTACAGTTTTGCTTCAAATAATAGCTTATACAAGTAAATTCAAGTAGGAAACAAGTGGACACATTAAAATTCTAGAGACTAAAGGGAAATACTCAGTACTCCCTTTCAGTCAGTACTAAACACTTAACAAATTCCCAAGTGGAATAGTCAGGAAAGTAGTTTCAGGGACAAAGTCCGCGCAGCTAAAGAACTATTGTAACGTCCACCCCTCAAACACAATGAAATTTAATCAGTCGGGCTAGTCGAAGCCAACCATGAGTCAGCGTGGATGATACGACACAAAGCACAGAGTGTGGCAATTATTGTCTAGCAAACGTCTTTATGGATGGGGCCGGCAGATGCCGAGTCTCAGTGGGTGTATTTGGACCCAAAACCCACAATTAAACACCCACGTATGCGACGGGTAATGTAACAGCCACAAAGCTGGACAGAGTGGTCATTCATTATTATGGTACTTAGAAAAGACAGCAGGGAAAATGGAAATGAGTTAGTCCGGAGAAAGGATTGAAACAAATTTCCGGATATTAATGACGTTTATGGCAATAAAGCTGACCTGACCGCTGCTATTGTGACCAAACCATGGATTCGGTTTCTTGGGACTTCCTGCCGCCTACACCTAAATCAAGGTAGAGGCCTTAGGGGAAAGGGGAAGAGCATATTTTTCTGAACCTACTTGTAATGTGTTACATACAGTGGAATATCATTATAACAACTTGAACCGGATCTATGAAATATGTATGTAATAACAGAAATTCGCTATAAAAAAAATACAAACAATGAATAAATATAGTTTTTAATTATAAAATGATATGTTATATAGGGAAATTTGTTATAAAAGGATTCGTTATAGTGGGATCCTGCTATATTTTGAATAAAACGGAGATGGTATCAATCAAACAGTACTCGCACCCGTGAGTTGCCGGGGTCTGAAGGGGAACCAAAGAGAAGCAACACTTTTTATCTTCCATGCATGTTGTAAAATGCGACTAAGGATGTTTTAGAGTGGGGTTGGTTGTCTTATCCCATTAAATAATCAATGACCCAGAAATCATGCTGAAGATGGATGTGTTAAGTCGAAAGGCGCAAATATCTGAGCTAAACTGTAAACAATGACACAGTACATTATCTTCTCCGGACTACATCCTGCTAAACTGCAGGAGTTTGAGAACGAACAATGACGATGAAGTGGGTGCTAGTATGTTACTGAGTAATGGTTATTCTTCGTCTTCTGCGTTCACTCTCTGATAACTAACTCGAGAGAGTTCGTGTGATTTCCGTCGGAGAACGTGAAGAACGTTGTGTTGACAGTTTTTACAGCGGATCTGCGTTGTTGTGCGCATTCGCGTCCAGCACATCGGATTTCAGCATTAGTAATGGTCAAATGATTACGGATTCAAAGTTGTACAAAATAACAGAATTAAGCTAGGGCAAACCTTTTGACTTTAACGAAGATTGGCTGCAACTAACCACCGACACCCTCTGTCTCTTGCTGTGGTGCTAGATTTTAACCTGTCCATCTCGAAATGTTTCTCTCCCACTTGCATCTTTGCCTACCTCTATTTCGCCTCCCCTCGACTCTACTTCCAAATTAAATCTTCAACAAGGTGGCTTTTAATATTACCTTCTTCTTCTTCAGCGTTCATTCTCAAACTCCTGCTGAATTCTCTTGTAGCAGTACCTTGTCCTGCTAGATTTCCAGCAGGATGTAGTCCAGAGAATGGAAATGAGTTGTGTCGCAGTTTTATTAGCGCCAATGGCCCGACACATCAGTCTTCGGCGGGAATATTACCTTTATAATTTTTTTTTCTTCATATGTCGTGATGTTAGAACCTCGGTTCGGGTTTTTTTCTTTTTCTACGGCGTACTCCATATTCTTCTATATACCAACATCTCAAATACATCAATTATGTCTCCCAAGTATGTCTCCCAATTATGTCTCCCAATTATGTCTCCCAGTTATGTCTCCCAATTATGTCTCCCAGTTATGTCTCCCAATTATGTCTCCCAATTATGTCTCCCAATTATGTCTCCAAATTATTTCTCCCAATTATGTCTCCCAATTATGTGTTCATTTTCCATTCTTCTGAGCCATCCATTTCTCATTGAAATTATGTGTATCCATTTCTCATTGAAATTATGTGTATCCATTTCTCATTGAAATTATGTGTATCCATTTCTCATTGAAATTATGTGTATCCATTTCTCATTGAAATTATGTGTATCCATTTCTCATTGAAAGTACTTATACTCATTTCTCATTGAAAGTACTTGTCTATCTATCTATCTATTCGCTAAACTCTTTGTTGCCTTTCAGCGACAGGGATTGAGGAGTTTCTGGAAACGGCCCTCTTGTGTGCTGAGTATATTGTGAAATTTGTCCCCTCTTTTATTTCTGATCGTTTTCATGGTCGGCCTCTAGATCTGTCTTCACTGTATCTGTGTAGCATAGCTTGCTGTGGTATGCTGTCTGATGGTAGTCTGCTGATGTGTGCAAACCATTAGATCTGTTGTCTCTTAATATATTCCAAGATTAAGGTGGGTCGGTATTTGTTTAAAACTCTCATTCCTCACTCTGTCTCTTAGCGAAATTCCTAGGATTCTCCGTAAGCGTGTCATTTCAGCTGTCACAAGTTTACCTTCGTCTTGTGATATCGTCACAAGTTTACGTTTGTCTTCTGACATCACATGTCTTGTGACATCACAAGACAAACGAATGTACTTGTATCGATTTATATTCTCTGTTTAGCCAGACTCTGGGCTGGAGAGGTACATTGCGTGTTTCTGACAACCAGAGTACATGTTCTTCTCCCTCTTCTTCTTCTTCAGCATTCGATCTCAAATAACCACAACGAATATTTCGTGTGATTTCCGCCGGGGAGCGTGAAGTACGTTGTGCTGCAAGTTCCACAGTAGAACTGTGACTATTTGCATCCCGGTTGGCCACATGTGGTCAGGACGTCGTAGGTCCAGCACATCCGCTTTCGTCATTAATTTATTTTGGGTTTGGTCCCTAGTCCGTGACAGCCTCTATCTGTCGCCGGGAACGCTTGTGTGTAGTGCCTCTTCGTCAAGACGCCTGTCGAGTACGTCTATCTGGCACGAGGTATTCCACCGTCCATGAACCCATCCCGTGCAATTGGACTTACTCTGCCTGTGAGTACTGAACCGTTTCTCATCCACGAGCCTGGGTCCGTATGAGGTAGAAATCGCCAGAAGCGCTGGAACCTGGCTCGCTCGCATTCCCACCCGAGGCGTCGTTCACAGACATCGTGAACCCCTCGCCCAAGTTCAAGTCTCACACCACGCGTTTGTGAGCACGGCGTTCTCGAGCCGAGCAACCCTGTCCTAACAGCGCCTGAGCCCATCAAGTACTGAACCCTTTCTCTCTGCAAGTGTACTTCCGGTATAGGAAAGTTTGACAGTAGAGTTGGGCAATGTCTAAAATCGTTGCCCCTTTTCTGCCTGATCCCATCAGGTACTGAACCCTTTCTCTCTGCAAGTGTATTTCCGGTATAAGAAATCTTGACAGTAGAGTTGGGCCAGGACTCGAAAAATCCTGTCGATTTGAGTTAGTCTACCTACTTCTGTTTCTGTCATGTTAAGATGGTCTTTAATGTCTTGCGAGCATCTTCTTCTTGGTCTGCCTCATGATCGTTTCCCTGGCGTAATCCCTTCTATTGTGATCTTCTCTAGGCTGTCATGGCTCGCTGCTGTATCACTTTACATATTTGTATGTTCAGCATCTGTTCGTACGTTTCTTCTTGATTCTTGATTAGAAACTGGCTTCACAGCACGAGGGACATTCCCATAAGTGCTCCACCGCTCCAGCAGCCATCCCAGTGTATGTAGACTTAGAGTTCCGGTCAGGTGTTGATTGTGTGATCTTCGGGACTTTCCAAAAAAATTTACTTTTCCTCCCCTCACCTCTAGATACTCCCATTTCTAACATTCTCTGTATGTGTACGTTCTCAACCTCATTGACATCATCTGCATCTTGAAATGAATTTATTACTGCCTTCATTAAGTCTGCTTTATCTCTTCTCAGCAATGTGTTCGTACGTAATTTTACTGATTAACCTGGTATTGGGTTTATTTTAATATCTAGTTCATATTCTTTCCTTGGGGTGCAAAGGGAACGCATTGCTCTCGGCGGACCCAGGGTTAGCAGACAACCAAGATCCCAAATGTACCTCCTCGCGGTGCACCCTGGAAACAGAAACAACAGCTCGAGCTGATTCTGGCCAAATCATTTGGGGATCGTTTCCGAGAATGTGGAGGTAGCAGATGGAAAGATATTTGACTGCATAAAAGACAGACAATATCTCCGGCACCACCAGCAACACCACATACAGCGACACTGTCGACATACAGTGAAGCTAGTTAGTCCAGTCTGAACATTGGAGCAGCGGCCAATGAAAAAAAAAGCATGAAAAGGTTGATGCATGGCGAAAGACAGAAAGATTCCATACTGAGTACAATGAAAAAAGTGAAAGGGCAGAACATCGCTAGAGGGCAGCGCCAACTGCAAATAGAAAGTGAAAACGATTAAGGAAATGGGAACTACAAGCACTGTTAGCTCGAGACAAGCTTCTAGTTACCTGTTTTACTTATAGGCAGAGACCCATACCTAAGAATGGGCGTCTAGCAAAGCAAAAAGACCTGGCCTAACTCTATTGTCGAATCTTCCTATGTCGGAAACATGCTCGCGAAGAGAAAGGTTTACCGTACCAGATAGGCTCAGGCAAAAAGGGACAAAGATTGCACTCCTGGCCCAACTCTACTGTCAAGCTTTCCTATACCGGAAGTATACTTGCAGAGAGAAAGGGTTCCCTACCAGATGGGATCAGGCACAAAAGGGACAACGATTTAGCCCTGACCCAACTCTACTGTCAGGTGTTCCTATACCGGAAACACACCTGCTGAGAGAAAGGGTTCAGTACCTGATGGGTTCAGGCGCTATTGGAACAAGGACGCTCAGCTCGAGAACGCCTTGCTCTCAAGCGCGTGGTGTGAGACTCGAACTTGGGCGAGGGGTCCACAATGTCGGTGAACGAAACCTCGGCTAAGAAGGCGAAAGAGCCTGGGTCCAACTCTTCTGGGGAGTTCTTCCTCCTAAGAAACCAGGCTCACAGATGAGAAAAGGTTCAGTACCCGATGGGCACAGGCACAGTACGTCCAATTACACGAGGCAAGTTCATACACAGTGGAACACCTCGTGCAAGACAGACGAGAGTAAAAATCGTCTGGGCGAAGAGTCACCACATACACGCATGATTGGAGACAGATATTGAGGCTTTCACAGGCTAGGGTAGCCCACCAGAATTGTCAAGGCATGCCGAAATCAGATGTGCTAGGCCTACAAGGCGCATAATGGTGGCATAAAGTAATCACACTCCCAGCGGAAATCGCACGGATATCCGTGCTGGTTACAATGGAGCGAACGCAAAACAAACAAACAAACATATTCTTTGCTTGATTTATCGACTTGATCTTTTAGTCTTTGTAGTTCATGTTCAATTTCTGTTAAAAGGACAGTGTTATCTGGATATCACAGGTTTATTATTTTGCCATTGATCTTGAGTCCTGACATTTCTTCCCTATGCTTAAAAATGTTCTCTGTATAGATATCAAATAGGTTAGGTGAAAAAATACATCCTTGTCTTACCTCTCTTTTTATTTCTATGTATGATGAATAGCAGTTTTCACACTTTAGTGATGCAATTTTGCTCGCAATATGTATTTCTAATAAGTCGAGGTCCGTTCTATTTTCACTAAGACACATTTGTCCATCTATGGCTATTTTCACTAAGACATATATGTCCATCTATGGCTATTTTCACTAAGACATATATGTCCATCTATGGCTATTTTCACCGTGTCGTCATATATCATATATGTCAAACTTTTTTCAAACTCTCTCCTCTCCCTCCTCCCTTTCCCCTTATCTTAGATGTACTTAATGGATAGACCCTCAAGAATGAAGAACAACGTGTACATACAAGTAAAGAAGAAGGAACTGCTTACATGTAAAAGAAGGAAGTGCTAACAGGTAAATAAGAAACTACTTACGGGTAAAAAAAAGGAATTGCTTACGGGCAAATAATAAATGCAAACAGAAAAAGAATGAATTGCTTACAGGTAAAGAAGTAGCTGCTTACAGGTAAAGAATAAAGTACTGCCACGAAAAGATTAAGGAAATACTTACGGGTAACAAAGGATTAACTATTTAATAAAGGAAATGTTATCTTTTTTTTCAGCCGGCCGTTTCAGGTTTTGTCAAGCTCTACTTGAAATCTATAAAATAGGATATCCACAAACGGTATTTTTGCGTCCTGATCCAAGATGTCCCGCGGTAAGAAGCTTCACAAACGGCATTTTTCTGTCCTGCTCCAGGATGTGTCACCTTAAGAAGCTTCTACAAACGGGGTATTTTTGCGTCCTGAACCAGGATGTGCCTCGGTATGAAGCTATAACCCTCTTAATTAACCTAAACAAACAAATTTTACAGGAAAAATAGATAATAGTGTAACTACGAAGTCGTGGTGACTGAATTACCGCAACCATAACCTCTACTTTTTTTGTGGTTCAAAGATCTGATACAACCGAATTGGACTAACGTCTGCTATTGAAAGAAGCATCGCCGGTGTGTAGACGGGCCCGAGAAGGGAGCTAAGAATTGCAACACTGTTTACCTTCTATGCAAGTTGTAAGAGGCGACTAAGGAGGTTATAGGATGAAGTTGGCTGTCCAATCCCACATAGGGTCATTGACCAAAAACCATGCTGAAGTCGGATGTGTAGGCCGAAAAGCGCAGATATCGCAGCAACGCTGTAAACCATAACACAACTCATTACGTTCTCTGGACTACATCCTGCTAATGTGCTGGAGTTTGAGAATGAACGAAGAAGAAGAATAAGAAAGGAACATAACTCACCATAAAACAAAAACCATGTAGCAAACAGGATTTGAATCAGGTCCGCTCAGATGACACTCTCTCTCTCCTCACAAATTGAGTCAGTACGTCTACCGCCCTCGACCACATCTCACCATAATAGCTATGTTTTACTATTTTTTTAAACAAAATTAACAGAAGAACACGCCGTAACAAACAACTTTTTTTTTCTGAGCAGCGTTCCTTATTTTATTTAGAAGATTGGGTTGCTTTTCTTTGGAGTGTGGTAATGTACATCGTTGTCGGTTTTTAGTAGTTAGTCAGTTATACATGACAGGTTACAGTGTTAATATTTCAGTTAACATACATATTTTACGTTTATTGAGGTTGAAAAATTACAGATATAAAACATATGTTACGTTTATTGAGGTTGAATAATTAGATATAAAACATATTTTACGTTTATTGAGGTTGAAAAATTAGATATAAAACATAGTTTACGTTTATTGCGGTTGAAAAATTAGATATAAAACATATTTTACGTTTATTGAGGAGATACAATTACAGAAATAAAACATATTTTACGTTTATTGAGGTTGAAAAATTACAAATATAGACATGTTTTATAAGGGAACGAAAGAAAATAAGAAATAGCGTCACTTTGAAAGCATAAAACCGATGAGTCCACTGGACTGTAAAATAGACGAGGGACTCGGTTACGGTCACACTTTGAGCTACTATTATACAGCAGGCGTTCTCAATCCGGATCTCGCGAATACCCTGGTGCTCTCATAATGACACGAGGTGCTCGTGAGGATCCTGGTGCTCCCATAATGACATGTGGTGCTCGTAATACCCAGCTGCTCCCGTAATGACACGTGGTGCTCGCGAGCACCCTAGTGCTCTCATAGCAACAAATGGTGCTCGCGAGCATCCTAATGCTCTCATAATGATACCTGGTGCTCCCTCCGTAAGTGTTAAAAAGTGTTACTAATCACGATTATGGGGGGAAAGAAAGAGGTAATCGTTATGTACCGAAGAAGGCTATATGGCCAAAAGTATAACAAAATACATGCATTCCCTATTATATACTACGGTGCTCTGTCACTCAGTATTAAGTGTGGCCGGTGCTCTGACACTCAATATTACATGTAACCGGTGCTCTGACACTCAGTATTACGTGTGACCTGTGCTCTGACACTCTGTATTACTTATAGCCGGTGTTCTAACACTCAATATTACATATGGCCGATGTTCTGACACTCGGTATTAAATGTGACCGGTGCTCGCCGTCTAAACAGGTTGAGAATCCCTGATATACATGTTACCCCTTGCGCGTGTTGTGCGGTCGCACGTTACGGGCACGAGTAACACCAGACCAGTTCATCTTGTAAGTCAAGAACAGTGTTTTAGCGTCTGTACGTTTGCTCATGTAACGAAAAAATACCACATTTGAGTTTAATTCGATTATTTTAGACGATTTACTGTTCGTCTCAACGTAACAAACCTTGAAATAACGAAATCCATTATCCCTTCTCAAAGGATTTATTTTTATTTTAAAAAAAATTATGGGCTAACTAGAACCAAACATTCCGTCATCTTGTTGATGTGTTTCATTGAGTTTGTAAGAGGTTTTCAGAAAGCATTGACCTTAGTTTGCTCTGAAGATCGTTGTAGCATATATTTTAAATATATTTTCTAAAACGTCGTGTTTCATTTTTATTCAAGTATTTAACTGTCGGGTTTTTTTATATTTTGTAACATAAATACAGACAGAATCACTGCGTTCACAAATTGGAATTTTTCAAGTAGATGGGATAAAGTGAATGAAATAAAGGTGAATTTGTAAACTGTTCAATACTTATTTTTCTCGTTAAATCAGTTCTTTTACGCGTGTTTCTCAAACTCCTGCAGATTAGTAAATGTAGTCCGGAGCACGAAATGTGTTGTCTCATAGTTTACAATTTAGTTGCGATATCTGCGCCCCTTTGATCATGATTATTGCCACTTTGACCCACATAAAACGGCACCACAACGCATATCCATTATTTGGACTTCATCATGCTGGAAATCTGGTAGGACTTTGATCCTGCTTCAAGAGTCAACCAGCGGGAGTTTGAAACTGAACGATGAAGAAGAACATATGCTTTTCTGGATTACATTTCATGTTTTGGAGCCATATCAATCGAATTAAACACTTTTCATATCATATACGCCTTACCACCGAAGACGGATGTGTCGTGTAATTGAGAATGAACGCCGAAGAATAATATATAAGCAATCATATCATCAGTGATGACGTATTCATTCGTCGCGCGTGCTGGCATAGGGGACGCAGCACAGTCGAGTTTCATTTGATCACGCCTTGTATTATTCACTCACCATCTGTCCTCTAAGATTCACTTTAAGGCTGCCTCATTGGATTTACAAGACTGATGAAAACGCATCATCCTCCGCAAGGTACCACTGCAAATGGTTCAACTCTACCACACTCCTTCCTTATGATGTTCAGTCAATAGCTTGGTACCCAATGAGAGAATACCTTCTGTTTCTTCCAATCATTTAAACTGTTTCTAATGATGCAGAGAATTCATTAGCTAGCGAACCCAAACCAGTGATGATGAACACAACATTGCTGCATCCATCTTGATAGCTTCTGTCAGAGCGAGTGCCTGACCCTGCTGCGGAAGTTCATTTCTTCTTCGTCGTTCGTCCTGAAAAGGACGTTTGTGGCGTTATGTCTATTTGCAGCGATACCGCACCTTCCGGGTGACATATCCGACAGCACGGTTATTTTTGTGGATGGATTGTCCTTCCCTCTTCGATCCCTAGAACTTGGCAAGGCTACATTACTGTACTCCTGTTTCCAGACCCACTGCATGGAAGTTTCCTATTGTCTTGGTCAGCTTTGGTTCGCTGACCCTGATGAGCAGTTACTAGCTATGTGTCACTAGGCCCTAGCACTCTGGTGTGCTTGGCCTCTTGGGTCCGGAAGCTCATTTGTTACCTGTCACCCTTCCAAAACTATTGCCCAATCCTTTACTGTTTACGGAACATATTTTCTAATATACACCATATGCATTCTTTGATGAATATTGGTAGTCAACATGCTTCGGCTGTAAGAAACAAGACTCACTGCTTGTTGGTCACGCTTCGGCTGTAAGAAACAAGACTCACTGCTTGTTGGTCAAACTTTGGCTGTAAGAAACAAGACTCACTGCTTGTTGGTCACGCTTTGGCTGTAAGAAACAAGACTCACTGCTTGTTGGTCACGCTTTGGCTGTAAGAAACAAGACTCTCTGCTTGTTGGTCACGCTTTGGCTGTAAGAAACAAGACTCACTGCTTGTTGGTCACGCTTTGGCTGTAAGAAACAAGACTCACTGCTTGTTGGTCAAACTTCAGCTGTAAGAAACAGACTCACTGCTTACTGGTCAAGCTTCAGCTGTAAGAAACAGACTCATTGCTTGTTGGTCAAGCTTTGGCTTTAAGAAACACTCACTGCTTGTTGGTCAAGCTTCAGCTTAAGAAACAGACTCATTGCTTGTTGGTCAAGCTTCAGCTGTAAGAAACAGACTCACTGCTTGTTGGTCAAGCTTCGGCTGTAAGAAACAGACTCACTGCTTGTTGGTCAAGCTTCGGCTGTAAGAAACAGACTCACTGCTTGTTGGTCATATTTTTTGCAGGATTAATTATCACACCAACCAAGTTGTCAACTACTTGCACAGGACACCACTAGGCATACAAAGTGAATGTCCATGCAACCCGCCCGGGTGTTGCCAGGGCCCGAAAGGGGAGCTAAGAATAGCAACACTGTTTACCTTCCATGCATGTCGTAAAAGGCGACTAAGGACGTTATGGGATGGAGTTGGCTGTCCCATCCCATATAGGGTCAGTGACCCAAAGCCATGCTGAAGTCGGATGTGTCAGGCCGAAAGGCGCAGATATTGCATCAATGCTGTAAACCATGACACAACACATTCCGTTCTCCGGACTACATCCTGCTAATCTGCAGGAGTTTGAGAACGAACGCAGAAGAAGAAGACCATGCAACCATTTATTCATCGATGTATACTATTACATCAGTGATAATTACTTTGTGCTTCTCTCATGCTGGCATAAGTGATGCAGCATAGTTAGCTTTATTTTAACATACCTTGTACTTTATATTCAAGCAAATCTAGAGAGAACAGCACAGATACAGAGCAACAGCAAATATAAACAAGACACTTTCATGAGTATTTTACCGCCAAAGACGGATGTGTCAGGACGTAGGCGCAAATAAACCGTCGACACAACGCATTTCCATTCTCTGGACTATATCTGGAAATCTAGTAGGGCCATTGTCCTACTGCAAGAGAGATCCAATAGGAGTTTGAGAAAGAACACTGAAGAAGAATGAGTATTTTGAGTAGAAAAAAATCAAAATGGAATTCCCAGCGACAACAACCTGGACTGACAAGATATGTATGTAATAACAGAAACTCCCTATATACATTACAAACAATATAGAATAAATATGATGTGGAATATGTGTAGTAATACAGGGACATTTGTGAGAGTTGGACACTCACTGCAGACATGGAGAGAAGATTACAGATTTTTAGAATACAAATGTTAGATGAATTCTATGGATTTCCTATAGAGAGCATAAGACAATATTGTATGTAAGAGAAATAGAATAGAGATGTGTATTGTATGTAAGAGAATAGAATAGAGATGTATACAGGTCTACAAGAACTGTTGCTTTCAATAGTAAAAAGATGAAATTAGCATTGTTTGGACATGTATGCAGATTCCTTGTCAAAAACAACACTTCAGGGAAACGTCAAAGGTGGGAAAAAGCAAGGAGGGCAAATAAAGACACGGAGACAACATCAAGGAATGAATAGGAGAGGATTTGTCCTCACTCATACACATAGTTAATGATAGAAATTGTTGGGATGACTTGTGCTCTGAAACATTCAATGTGGTACCCCTATGACCATGAGGGGTTACAGGTTTATAAATAGATAAATAGGGACATTTGTTATAACAGGATCACCCGTGTGTTGTCGGGGCCCGAAAGGGGAGCAAAGAAAAGCAACACTATTTACCTTCCACGCATGTCAGACTAAGGAAGTTATGGGATGGAGTTGGCTGTCCCATCCCATATAGGGTCAGTGACCCAAAGCCATGATGAAGTCGGATGTGTCAGACCGAAAGGCACAGATATTGCAGTAATGCTGTAAACCATAACAATGCATTCCGTTCTCCGGACTACATCCTGCTGATCTGCAGGAGTTTGGGAACGAACGCAGAAGATAACAGGATGCATTATAGAGGGTCATTATAGATGCTGTATAAACAAAACATGAATTAGAATACAGAGTAGAGATAAATATAAACAAAAGACAGAATATAGACAAATATACTACCAACCATTAACAATACATCAGCATGTATTCACTGCTAAAATTAAATTATCTAAAGCATTTGCTTCATAATATGCAGTATTTTTTATCAAATTCAACAATTCAGAACCATATAGTCAACTAGAGGCAGAAAATGAAAAGTTCCTAGGAAAGGGGAACTACAAACTCCGTCAGCTCGAGACGAGCTTCTAGTTACCTGTGTCCCTTGCAGGCAGAGACCCAGACCCATTCATTGGCGTTTGATAAAGCAAGAAGACCTAATCCAACTCTAATGTCGAGCCTTCCTAAACCGGAAATATGCTGGCGAAGAGAAAGGGCTCCGTACTTGATGCGCTCAGGCACAAAAGGGGCAACGATTTAGCCCTGGCCCAACTCTACTGTCAGGTTTTCCTATACCGGAAATACACTTGAAAAGAGAAAGGGTTCAGTACCTGATGGGGTCAGGCGCTATTGGGACAAGGACGCTCAGCTCGAGAACGCCTTGCTCTCAAACGCGTGGTGTGAGACTCGAACTTGGACAAGGGGCACACGATGTCGGTGAATGACACCTCGGCTAAGAGGGCGAAAGAGCCAGGGCCCAACTCCTCTGTTGAGTTCTTCCCCTTAAGGAACCAGGCTCATGGATGAGAAACGGTTCAGTACCCAATGGGCACAGGCACAGCACGTCCAATTACACGAGGCAAGTTCATAGACAGTGGAACACCTCGTTCGAGTCAGACGAGAACAGAAAATCGTCTGGGCGAAAAGTCTCCACTACGCGTGTCTGGAGACAGGTATAGAGGCTGTCACAGGCTAAGGGTAGCCCACCCGAATTATCAAGGCATGCCGAAAACGGATGTGCTAGGCCTACAAGGCGCATAACAGTGGCACAACATAATCACGCTCCCGGCGGAAATCGCACGGATATCTGTGATGGTTACAATGGAGCGAACGAAAAACAAACAAACAAACAACTGGAGGGAAATATAAACAAGACACATTAATGAACAAGAAACATTTATTTATGCATTGTTAAGAAACAAGCTTTGACTCTTTTTTTTCCATACACTGTGTTCTTACATTAAAAATGAGAAAAGAAAAAAACTCCCATACATGTTAATAATATCAAAACTTATATCCACAAAACATTCCACAATCCACCAGCTGTGTCACATAGACATCTGCTTGTGACACACACACACAACAGATTATCACCTAAATAATGTAGACAAAGACAGCTGAGGGACTGACAAGACAGAACCATCCGTTGTTGAACAGAAACAAAAAATACACGTAAGTCACTGAAGATCACGTCTAAAATGTAGAGAATAACTGAAGCTCACCAGAATGTGACCGTAATCATTTGACTAAAAGGTTCAACCTCTAGCCACTTGAATGACCTCAAGTACAAACAGTCAGACTTTAACCTGAAATAAATGTCTAAAAATGTGAGTGTTCGAACCATTAAACAAATACTTTACTCTGCAAGTACTGGCAACTGAACCAGCACACAGGAGTTTCAATGTAACATCAATTTGTCTAATTGACTGAGCAAGCACCCTGCCTACTTGACTGAGACAGCAAACATTGTCTACTTGACTGAGCCAGCACCCTGCCTACTTAACGAAGCCAACACATCACTGCTCCAATGTAACAACAATCTACTTAATTGAGCCAGCACATGATTGCTTTATTATCATCATCCCCTCACACAACAAGAATCATTGACATTTCTGATCTGCCAGCCAACTCAGGTCTTTCCCCCCTCACTTTGATCTCTCAATGCTTCACCATGTTTCCCTGATTTTCAGAGCTCTAACTACTTGACTATCCCATGAATGACCACTCAAATAAGACAGTCCTGGTATATGTACCTCTCATAAGATCACCCTAATACACATCACACACTTAAGAATGCTTTCTAGGAATCGCTGATGATTCCATGAAAACTTTAGCTTCTGGAAATCCTTTGTCTATGTAAAGTCCTGTGCTATAATGGGAACACCCTGTCACAGGTAAAGACCCTGAGATGTAGATGAAGTGGACAAAATTAGACCTACTGGCCCAATGCGGCCCAGCAAGCCACTTTTACTGATTACCAAAATCATTTAAAAGCACTATCTGTAGTAATCCCAGAGTCCAAAAACACAGGCAACAATAGCTTTTTGGTCCCCCTATCACATTAAAAACTCACTCCAGACAGCATAATCAATAAGATTGCCCACATCCAAGAAACATTAAATGAAAACATTTCAAAACTGACAAAGATTATAAAAATATACAATACAGAACACAACAAATGTTCTATTAATACAAATACTGCTCACAATCAGTCTCATTAACAAAAATATTGATATAAAAACATACAAAATGTTAATACATTGTTGACTGACAATATTAATTCATGCCAAAAAAATAATAATACACGCAAGCAGTTACAAAAATATCACACAGGTGATTTACTGAGTGATGCTGTGTGAACATATCCACACGCAAATTCATATATTTTTTTTTTCAATGCTGTGCTCATCATTTGTGAAGGAGAAACGATTGTTACACACACAAAAAAAAGGGCCAGCTATGGAATGCAGATAACCCATCTTCCAGGATGAAAGGAGTGGGGGATAATAGGGCTAATGTATGGAGGGAGACTCAATAAATTAAATTTCTGCTTTCGCTAGAATTTAGAAGATATAACTCTTTATCTGAGTTAAAACAACTACAACCATTACTTAGACCCACCTGACATGCAAGTAAGCCAATCAATTCTCTAATTTTATAGCACCTTCTTAAAATATTGAGAGGGACATGAAAACATTGAAACTATTCAGAAATAAATGGATACACAGAGCGATATAATGAATTATTAAATACAGCTGGACATAGCGGTTGTGAAGATGGTCAGAAATTGACTTACGCTGAAACAGTCCCACCTGTGCATATCATGTCTCTTTACAGAGGAACATTAAATATGTTTGACTCCTGCCTTAATGTTTTATAAATACATATATCTGAAGTCTAATGTGTTGGGCCAACGGCTCAAAACGACAACAAAAAATATCATTCTCTGGGCTACATACTGCTGGACATTATGGTTATTGTCCGGTTACAAGACAGATCCAGCATGAATGTTGGGACATCTAGTATGGTTATTGTCCGGTTACACGACAGATCCAGCATGAATGTTGGGACATCTAGTATGGTTATTGTCCGGTTACAAGACAGATCCAGCATAAATGTTGGTACATCTAGAATGTGATTTAGTAACCTGTTTAATTCATTTTGCTTGAGAAGTTATCTTTATTTTTATCTTTATGTGAACAAACGTTTATATTTACATTAATATATGTATATGTTTCTATGTGTACGAATGTTCATGTTATTGTTTTTATTTATGTGAGAAAGTGTTTATGTGGATGCAGTGGATGCATGTTCATATTTATGTGTATATATATATATATTTATGTGAGCGCTTGTTTATGTTAATGCACGTATCTCCATTCTGTGTCAATATGTATGCCTATTCTGGTGTGAGCCCTTTCCTATGTGTGGATACATTTACATGCCTGTGTATTTTGTGTGGGTATCCTTCACACATCTGTGTCCATTTTGTTATATATTTATTTCTTAACTCTTGGTGTGTGTATACATTTCTATGTATGTTTAGGTTTGGTTTTATATATATGTTTATGTCTATATTTGGTTTCACATTCATTCCATGCGTTTCAAATGATGATTCTTCTTGTATCCTACCTTCCCCAAACCTACTCACCCCACAACCTCATCATTACTCATCTATCATTATCATATGCCATTCTGGTTGGCGTAGGTGATCATGGTTCTCTGTTCACAGTATTGTTATCAGGATCGTTGTTTCCAAGCCTTGCTAGGTTGTCACACGAATATTTTCTCACGTCCCCATCTGTCTCTGTTCCCTTCAGTCTTGCCTGTTGTGACTATGTTCTTAAAACCTGCCTGTCTGATAAAGTGAAATTAAGGGGTATTTTTCTTATCTTTTTCTTTTATTAATCTTGCACTCATTATAAACATCCCAACTACATCTATAGTGTCTCTAATTTCCCACTTTCGGTTTGTTTATAATGAATGCACGCATTTTCTCTTTTACTAGATGCGTTGCCATCCCTGCGCTATGGAGACGGGGCTTGATGAAATCTAGTCATCTATTTTGTTTTTTATTTTGTTGTTGTCTGTTGTTTGTCTCTAGAAATAGGTTCAATTTGAGCCGATACGTGGAGAATTGTCCTGCTTAGTTTTATTGTGTTTTTTTATATATACTTTTTAAAATATATTTTTATTAATAGGCAAGGTAAGTGTTTTAGTAACCTGTTTAATTCATTTTGCTTGACTATTGGGACATCTAGTATGGTTATTGTCCGGTTACAAGACAGATCCAGCATGAATGTTGGGACATCTAGTATGGTTATTGTCCGGTTACAAGACAGATCCAGCACGAGTGTTGAGAATGAACACACATAAAAATGAATACAAATAGTTGTTACATATAAATTTAAACGACAAAAGGAAATTAAAAGTATGAATCGCGCCATATGTAAGTGTAAGCAGTCTCAACAAATCATGATAAACAGATCTCAAATATCGTTATACAGTTGAACTACTTGGTCAAGAACATACAGGACAAAACAAGCAATTTAACAGCAAAACAAAACAATTTTATAGGCAAATAATAAAATATGGTGCTTGAATGATGTGGATTTTTTGGGTTTAAATTGTTCCTGTACAGCACCTAGGTTTGAAAAGTTTTGTTACTGTTATGGCAGGATAAACTTCAGGTAGCTGATGCCACTTGTCAACAGCCTGTCTATGATTACATAGTTACTAGAAACAATTGGCTTCGCGCTCATGTACTTCTGTGGGTGAGTACTCAGTCCTTCAACCATCTGAGAGTATCAGGAAAATATCTATTAGCCATAACTAATTCTGACAATATACTTTAGCTGGAAACAATTGTGATCCACTGATGCACCGCCGAAGAAGAATTTGTCGTGCCATTGGCGCAAATAAAATGCAGCCGCAGCGCATTTCCATTCTCTAAAAAATATCCTGCTAGAAATCTAGTATGGTGATTGTCCTGCTATAAGAGAAATCCAGTTGATGTTCGAGAATAAACACTAAAGAGAAGGTTCAGTGATGGATGAATCCATTTTTTGTACCGGCAGTACATGTTTGTCAGCCAATACAAATAGATACAGACCACCCCTCCTCCTTTCCATCCATCCTTACAAAACACTGCCTAATTGGCAAAGTGAAGAAAAAAAAGAAACTTCAATTTTATAAAATTGACAAAACTTTAACAAAATAGCACATTAATTACTAAATATACCAATCAGATACTGGTTAATGTTTACAATAAATAGATCATTCTAATTTCATGGACACAGACCATATTTATAATAATAAAAAACATTAAATGCGTTGAGAATGTATGACGGCACAAGATTTTATTTCGCTAAACTAATTCAAAATTTCAGTGACAATTATAATAGTGTACACACCTTCCGCAATTTTCCCAGATTGAACACATGAATAAAACGTATAATAGGAGTATTCCCATGTACGGAGAGGAACTTCCGCTACATATTTCAACGGCTCTAATATGAACACTGGAATAACCATGTTTTGACACATCAATTACACAAAATTCATACAATATCTAAAGCTATACACTAAAAAAATAATAAGCAACACAAAAATATCAAGAGAATACTAGAGGGCTCTTATCTCAGTACCTGAAATGAGCACATCCCCTCTAAAGTTCTCATATTTATATCAACCTTTCTACGGAAACTAATAATTATGGTGAGACATTTGCTAATTTATATCTTAATATGCAAATATTGTCCCTGCAGTACGATAAATCAGGACATTGTTTTTATATATTTGATTACTTCACCATTGAGGTATTGTCCCGACCTGGAACAAAAGTTACGGCGTGGGACACAACATATAAATATCAAATCTCTTGCATTTTTCCTTTTTTTTCAAAAAAATTCAAGCAACTTAAGAAAATTGGATGCCTGCTGTCATTCAAAAATTACATGGTAATTATAGTTTAGAAGGGGTACACAAATATTTCAAGACTGCAAAACAGAATTAACACAGAAAATGCTTCCACTATTTTCGGTCTGTACTACTATCAGATATTCAAACCTGGGATTAGCATCAATTCTTCTATCAATCTTGACAACACAGAATCCATGGACTTGGTCCAGGAATGTCTATTGCAATATAGGAATCAGAATACTGGCTACACGTTTTGCTCCTTCTCCCAGGATGAAAGTCTCATGGTCGCCATCAACAACTTGAATGTTCACTTTACCGCTGCATATCTGCAATAATAGAAGTGTGGTTAAATCAACAGTGGATCATAAATCACACTTCTCCTGGCATTTTTATACTGCTCAGGATCAAATTTGGCCCACAGCTGTGTGGTAAGTTTATATCAATGAGAAGAAAATATATGTAGAGTATTTCACATAAACATGTAGCCTCACTGACTGGCAAGTTTCTAACAATAAAAACAATATAGGTATCATCATCATGTGCCGTCTCCGCAACGAAGGTTGGCTGTAACAGATACATCATGTCTCTTGTTTTAGTGGTGCACTCTGCTAGAATAACCTGTCCATCGTGTGATGTTACTCTCCCACTTGTATCTCTGCCTACCTCTTGCTCGCTTCCATTTGACTTTACCCTCAAGTAAGGTCTTCAATAAGGTGTCATGTCTTTTAATGTGTCCAAAATATAGGTATACTTGTTATTTTAAGATAGAAATATCCTGCCTAGAAAGTTTCTATTTACTGGAAATGAATGATGAAATATTTTAGGAGCATGGTGACAAACTTATCAGTGCATGGTGTGACAATAATCTTATCAGTAAAGTGAAAGATGGCGTGTATGTACCCTGATTAAAGAGATGAATTCAATCAACTGTATTGAAATTTAGACACTGATTCTACTTCCAAATGAATTAAATGTTTTTGTGTAGAATTATGAGATTGAATACAGAAATCTTCTGGTAAATCTATTTGTCAAGTTTCCGCATTTGTGGGAGCGCTAAATTTACAAAAATTACATGTAACATTTATATAAGCCGCTAGTGCTTTCCCTTTTTATTTGTGAACAATTTTCTAAAGATTCTCAAAATCAGGGGCAGCAGATTTGATTTCATGGAAGAGAGTTTGCTTCTCATTCAAAATTCATGGAATTATTTGTATTTGGGGGGGGGGGGGGGGGGGGGGGGGGGAAAGAGAAGATACAGGTACACAGATAGAGAAAGAATTGGACATTTACACTGATGTGGATTTTTGTTGGTGGAACAACAATTCCCTTTTACTGCCCCATGAATGACTTCGGTCATCTATGAAACAACATTTTCTTGGGGATTTCGCGGACTATTTACACCTTTCCATATGATTATTCATGAGTGCAAGATTTCCCCCGTTATTGCAATGTCATTCCAAAATAGTGGAGCCAGTTGTTAGATTAACTTAACCTCGATAATTGTTTATTTATTTTACTCAATGGACTCTTCAAAATTGATGATATGCCGCCTTCTGCATTTAGCATCTGTGGTCATGTTATATTGTCAGAACTGTTGTCAGGGCTAAGACCACTGTCTTCTCCAGGTCAGAGCGGCTGCCTCATAGCTTTTTGCCTCGATGGTGTATCTGATGATACCCAGTGCAAAGTGGCCCTTATTCTGGCTTTAGCAATAGCAATAAAATGGAATTAGATTCAGATACAGAACTGGGATATCATTCAAATAAGTCATGTGTTGATACAGGATAATTCTAGATACAGAACTGGGATATCATTCAAATAATACCAGTCATATGTTGATATGAGATAGTTCTAAAGGTCCAGAAGTGGGTGACAGACATCTATTTTTGAAAACAGGATGCCATTTCTAGAGAAAAAAAATTATTCACAAAATAACTGGAAATGAAAGATTTGTGATAAAAGCTTGAGATAATTTTTTTTGAAAATCTGATCCTTGTCAGAATATGTATTTCTGAAAGTTTCAATGCTCTAATGTTATTTGTTGATTATTTAATGATTTTTTTTAAACCCATCAGCTGCAGAGGTCGGCCTATTCTTAAGGATACAATGAAAATCTACCACCATTTTGTGGAGATCACTTTTTCTTAGCTTCCCAGTGGAAAAAACCGCATGGATGTTTACAATAAAGCTTATAATAAAAGACCACCTTCTATTTTTTTGGCCACGTTATGAGACACAGAATTTTGGAGAAGTCACAACAGGCAACAGAGACAGAAGGCGACAATGTGAGAAAATATTAAAACCGTTTATATTAAGACATATTAACAAACTGGCATGGCAGAGAAACAACAAGAATCCTGATACATAATACTGATGATAGAGAGCAGCGGAGAGCCATGATCGCCTACGCCAGCCAACACGGCACCCAATAAATGAATAATCCAGACAAATCCAGAAAGTATCCAGACAAATTGTTTCCCTGGAAAACTAAGAAAAAGAAGATCTCAGTAACATGGTAGTACTCTCTCATCATATCCTTAAGGATACTTCCGCAGTAAAATGGTGGTACTCTCTCATATCCTTAAGGATATGTCCACAGCTGGGGTTAATTAAAGTTATCACTCACAAAATTCATATCTAAAAAATATGGTGTAGCTGTGGGAAAAGCCTGAATCAAAATTGGTGTGGCAGCAAAAGTGTTCTCATGCATTGATTCTCTGAAACTCCTGCAGATAAGCAGGATGCAATCTGGAGAATGTTGTCATGATTTAATTTACCCGTGGTATTTACGCCTTTCAGTCTGCAACATCCAACTTCAGCATGGCTTCTGGATCACTTTGACCCAATATGGGATGGGCCAGCCATCTTAGTTCTCTTATGACATGCACGAAAGTAAACAATGTTGCTATTCTTTGTTCCCCTGACAACAAGTGAGCAAAAGTGCTCAAACCTCTTGTTTGTATATCAGCGTTAAGTGTCACAAACTACTTTGAGCACATGCCACCCACCTCCATTCCCTCCCCTTCAATTTACAGGCTAGTGACACAAACAGTATATATTGTCCTAACTCTCCACTAACGGCCAACACTAGAAATGTTCCCCATGATAGACATTACATTGACATAACCCACAAACCTGTCGTAGTTCATAATCATCTGTCATTCCAGAGTTAACGCTGTTTTGTTGGACTCTGATCAGGGTTATATCTCCTTTGATGTTCTCTGGCTTGTAGTTTTCACTGATGGTCAACAAGGAGTAAAAGGCATGTGCTAAGACTTCCAAGTCATCACGGGAACTGAACTTCCCTGTGGCCATTAGAAGGTCAACAGCGATGTTTAGTCTGTCTTTCAAACTTGAAGCTGAGACCATCTGTTTGAATACCTGTTGAGATATTGAACATGTATTATATTAAGTGTCAATTATAGTAGAAATCCAATTATCCAAATTAATTGGGGATCAGGCAGATTCAGATAATAGAAAATTCTGATAATTGGATATAGCTTGGAATGAAGCAAAACAGTCCACATACATACAACCATACATTGAAATGAACTGAATGTTATTGATAAAAAGTACAGCAATAGTAAGTAACTATGTATTGCAAATAAACTACATAGTAACTGCACTGACTTCGCATGTGAGTGGCCCCGCGGTTCATTTCCCAGTTGAGGTGAAAATGTTTCTTAGATCGCAACAGCACCCAGCCTTAAATGGGTACCGGATTAATCCGGGAAGTAAAGACTGCGAGGGAGAGGAGATGAAATGTGAGATCGCTAACATCTCACACCCCTACTGCATTAATAAATGCTTTGGGTTACTTTACCTTTTTTTTACTTTTACATAGTAATTGCTCATGTGCACTGCCCCTTGACCTCTCTACCATGCCTGCTAACGCTCCCACTCTAAAAATTATTGCACCCAAATTCAATTCGGGTAATTGGGGATTCAGTTAATTGGGATTCGGATAATCAGATTTCTACTATACTGTGAAATCTGTTTCTAGATGTGATATATTCAAACATCTTCGACTGCACTTGTTTTCCAGCAGCCGCAGATTAGTCCAGAGAATGTAAAGTGTTCAGATTTATAGCTTTCCTGCATTATATGCTTCTTTTTGACCTGACACTTCCCTGACTGGAAAGTTCATCATTGCTTGTGTCAATTGCAGCCTAAATGGAATAGAACAACCCAACTCCACTCCAAAACCTTGGAAGCAACTTACAATATGTACAGCAGGTAACAATGCCGCTATTATTTGCTCCTCACTAGGTCCCAGCAACACACTGGCAAAACATGCCCTCTCCAGGGCAATAATATTTAATGCTATGGCTACGATGCTGCAAGGCACAAGTAGCAACGGACAGGTAGAGTAAGTAAGCAACGGTATGAATCAAACAGAATTATCAGTTGTCATAAACAGATGTACTATGCTGTATATGTCTCTCTCTCTCTCCATGGGTGCATGCGCGCACACACTCACACTCTCTAACTTTCTAAAAGGATGAGCGGCTAAAAAAAATTACTTAGTAAAAAAAATATGTGGTGATCAGTTAGGTATTAGCAACTTACAGAAGCCTGGTCAATGGCTGTAAACTGCTTGACAAATGCACACAAAGCTGCTCCCTGTTCTTCTCCTTGTGTACTCAGCTGCATTGCCTTTCTGTAGACAGAAGTGTACATTTCCACAAAACGATGAGAGCCATCTAGTAAAGTTAGAGACTGCACAATATCCGGTTGTGTGGGGTTCTTTTTCCTCAGCTGGTTAGCCAATTCCAATGCAACCACAGACCCAAATGAGTATCCAGCAATTTGATATGGTCCTTTTGGATCCACAGAAAGTAGTTGCTGTTAAAATAAAAATTGAATAGATCATAAGAAATTGCAATCAAATAAACTTGAGACCCAAACGCTTAATAGTGTGTTGTACAATGAAGTCATGTACAAATAATTCTACCTAACATTTTGCTTACCAGCAAATGAGGGTAATTAGGAAGTAATTAAGGAGTTATCAAGTAGTGAGGCTAATAGGTGTGTCAAATGAATGGGCCTGGTTCAAATTCCATCCTCTGCCTATTGCACCAGCAATACACAGTATACCTATCTCCTATGGTGAAGCTTATGGTATTGAAGTTTTGCTAAACACTAGAAACACATAGGATAACATACAAAAATCAATGTTTCGACCAACAGGCCTTTATCAATGACAATGTAAAACATGACAATTAATGAACCGCACTCTCTACTATCATATAAAGGATCTAAGGGATAAATGCTGGAAGAGTTTTAATCGAAAAACTAGAAGGATAGAGAAGAAACAAAAACAAATAGCAATTATGACAACAGTTGTTACATATTACAAAATGTGCAAATTGGAGGAAAAAAGGCAGGGATATCTTGGAAAATATGTTCAGATATACATTCTAATATCATTCAGAGCTGAACATTTAAAACAATGATGGATCAATTGTTTCATAAGGATGCATACACAGCCAGAATACTAAAGTGTTTTGTGGTTGTATTCTTTTCAGGTGATTGTTTAAAATTATGTACATGGGTGTGAATTTGGTACTCTATATTCTTTCCTTCCCATGAGGTTGATGTTGTCTGAGATGGTCATATATTTGTTGATTTCTCTCTGTGTATTCTATAGCCCAAATCTGTTCTGGGAACATTGGTAAATCGTTGCTTTGTGTATTACTTTTGGCACTTTGTATCCCTAGTCAGAATAGAATTTCTTATAATGCTGATTTTCATTACACATTTTTTCAATGCATAGCACGCAAGCTTATTCTTTGAAAGAATATTAATTATTCCTAAGCTATCAGTTTGCAATGGCACTAATAACTAAATTCTGTTTACGCCATCAGTGTCTTCTTTCATTCACTTGGAATGTGTTTATATTGTGTCTCTTTTATAAACTTGACTGTTTTGACACTAATACAGAGGTCCATAAGAGCCTATTGTTTTTCTTCCACTTGTTTCTCTGAGGCAGTGTCAGGCATTCTTGAAGAATATGCTCTCCTGTCTGTCCACGTGTACACATTTCCAGGCTGTCAATCCTGTCATTTCTTTCTCTTCTGTGTTCATTCTCAGACTCCCACTGGATCTCTCTTTGTTTGGGATAATGATATTGCGAATGTGTATACACTACACCTAGATGGTTTGTCATTCATGTCTATCTCACGCAGTGTTCCGCAGCCAGTGCACTTGTCTAACCGTGTCACTTTAGACTGAAGTAGTGCAATAGATGAGATAGTTAATTATAAAACTAAGAAATTCTAACTTGACTATTGCTACTAAGAATTATATACAGAACATTTGACTATTATCAAATTTAGTCAGTACAAATTATAATGGTTCTCTGATGATTTTGAAGTGTGCAAACTCACCTCAAGATAATGGGTGGTCAAAGCCTCTATAGATGTCAGGGGGGCTTGAGCTGTAATCTGCAAGCCATAAACTGGACACGGCAATGAACTAGCCAGAGTTTGCAATGCAAACACACTACCTGAAAACAATATCAAACAATAGAAGTTATTTGTATGTTTCATTAATATCATCCAGTAATGTTCCTGTATCAAAGGATGGCTACAATGGACATCCAACATCCTGTTTTTGGTCATTCACTCTTCTACACTATGCTATCTCGTGATGTATCTCTCCCACATGTATCTCTGCCTACCTCTTGCTACTTGCCCACCAACTGTACCTTCAAGTAAGGTCTTCAAGAAGATGAAACACACCTGTTATTCCATTCTAAAAATGTTAACTTTTAGTTCGGCCACACACGAGGCATTTCAGCTATTGTAGTCCTGAAGGGGTGTAACAGACCTGACATATTTATTACCCAGCGCTGAATGAAATAATTCGCGTGGAGGCTTGGATTTCGCTTCTGGTTCAAAGATACCGTTTCTCAATTTTGCGAATTTTATACAGCAGCCAGAGTTTGTGCATTTGCAAGCACAACTCAACATTTTCCATCCTCATATTTTTGTACAAGTCCTATTAGGTTGTCATTGTTTTTGACCAGTGCACATTCAATATTTATACAGGTAAGAAAATTTCGTTATTCTTCATGTTAATTTAGTAGGCCTAATATCATTACTTTACATACAGTGTCAAATTTGTTAGATCATCGTTTACCATAAGAATGTACAAAAAAAACCTATTATGCCACGATCAAACACTAGTTTAGCATGTATATCTAGTTAGATCTCATTTTACTTGTGCAAATATGATCAAAATTAGTTAAATTGCGCAATTAGATCATGTAAAAGATTCATTCTTTGTGTAGCATTAACGCTACGAACTTGTCTTCATGATAATTTTTCAATTCGTGGTCGGCAAATATAAGTCCAAAATAAACCTATTATGCCACGATCAAACACTAGTTTAGCATGTATATCTAGTTAGATCTCATTTTACTTGTGCAAATATGATCAAAATTAGTTAAATTGCGCAATTAGATCATGTAAAAAATTCATTCTTTGTGTAGCATTAAAGCTACGTACTTGTCTTCATGATAATTTTTCAATTCGTGGTCGGCAAATATAAGTCCAAAATAAACCTATTATGCCACGATCAAACACTAGTTTAGCATGTATATCTAGTTAGATCTCATTTTACTTGTGCAAATATGATCAAAATTAGTTAAATTGCGCAATTAGATCATGTAAAAGATTCATTCTTTGTGTAGCATTAACGCTACGAACTTGTCTTCATGATAATTTTTCAATTCGTGGTCGGCAAATATAAGTCCAAAATAAACCTATTATGCCACGATCAAACACTAGTTTAGCATGTATATCTAGTTAGATCTCATTTTACTTGTGCAAATATGATCAAAATTAGTTAAATTGCGCAATTAGATCATGTAAAAGATTCATTCTTTGTGTAGCATTAACGCTACGAACTTGTCTTCATGATAATTTTTCAATTCGTGGTCGGCAAATATAAGTCCAAAATAAACCTATTATGCCACGATCAAACACTAGTTTAGCATGTATATCTAGTTAGATCTCATTTTACTTGTGCAAATATGATCAAAATTAGTTAAACTGCGCAATTAGATCATGTAAAAGATTCATTCTTTGTGTAGCATTAACGCTACGAACTTGTTCTGTGTGATAGTTATCAATCGCGGTTGGATCCCCATAACCGTTCGAATAAGTTCGTTGCATGCTACACATACACAGAAAAGTAATTTACTATTGTAATAAGTATATGTTATACGTTTCTTTTGTGAAAATGTGTTAATAATATTTTTAAATTTATTTCAAAACAGGATGGATCACTGCAGTTCACTACACATGCGATTTTTGAATGATTTGTGCAGAATTTGTGTAGGAAGAACATTATCTAAGAAAGATAAAAGGATGCAGAAGAAACCACGGTCCTGTAGCTTATATCAAAGTGACCTGGCTAGTATTTATGGGATACATATCATGGACGATAGTGAAACAAAACATTCAACCACATTGTGTGTCAAGTGTGTAATGCGAAATCATAAACTCAAAATCAACAAGGATAGTAAATCTCTAGCTCGAGCCAAATTGATAGCTACTAACAGTGCCCACATCTGGATGGATTTTAATCCTAACCTAACTGTTTTAGAATGTTCCGTGTGTAGTCATCATCAAAGTATGAACTGTGGCAGCATAAAAAGAAAGAGAGTTTTTGATAATTCTGATAATGATCATGATGTTTCTGTGTCTGTGTTATTTCCTGCTACAGAAACAGAGGAAGATATTCTAATGCCAGTGACAGCAAGATTGTCTCCACAACTCACCAATAGTAATAACAATCCAACAAATTTAACAGTACCCACAGCTCGCCGTTGTCTTCAATATAATAATGGAATATTTTCCACATTTGCAACAACTGCATATCCACAATGTAGCTATACCAGCACACCTTCCATATTTACACCTGCATTTGCACATCTTCACTATAACAGCACACCTTCCACATTTACAACACCTGCATATCCACAATGTAGTTATACCAGCACACCCTCCACATATTTTAGACCTTCAACGCCCAATAACATACACGATTCTGCTATATCTAGCATATATCCTGCAGTTACAACATGTACAGTTTCTGAATTCAGAAAGTTAACATCAGACAGCGCCACTTCTCCCATGATGAAACATGACTTTAGTTTTTAAAAATCTATCAGCAAACCTATATCAGAACCATTGACAAATAAGGAGGAATTATTACTCACACATCTAATTAGAAGGAAGCTTTACAACAACCCTAATAAACTTTTACGGTGCAAAACAGGAGGACAACCTTTAGTGTTTCAAAGAATAATAGTTCCACGAAAACAAACAAATCTAATTGGCACACCAACAAAAAGAAGAAGAACTAATTTGCTATGCAGTGTACGGAAACATATTGCAGGTCAGGCCAAAGATTCTTTAGAGAAGCAACACGTTGCTGAACTAAAGAAAATTCCTGCTAGACAACGATATGAAATTTGTGAGAGAGCAGGAATAAATGTAAAAATAGACATGGACGAGAAAAATGCACTGATCATGAAGGAAGCCACGGGGCTAACATGGAGCCAACTGAGAATCCAGAGGAAGTTCTTGAAGGAGGCTGGTTTGCATCTACCCCTTGAAAGATGTAAACGAAGTCTGGCAAAGAGTCTCGTGTCTGAACATGTTCAAGTAGAAACAAAAGAATTTAGAGTAGATAACATGCAAGTTGTATTTCCTTATGTATCAATTGTAGATATTCAGAAGTATGTAGTTAGTATATTAGACAAGCACGACAATTTAGGACAGTTGACATGGCACGATAGACACATACCAGACAATGAAATTTGGGTGAAATTTGGAGGAGATCACGGTAAGAGCAGTTTAAAAACATTTTTACAAATAGGAAATATAGACAGACCTAATTCCAAATTCAATACCACTATGATAGGAATGGCAAAAATTAAAGACACTTATGACAACTTAACAGTTATGATAGCGGATCTTAGGGAAAACATTAAACAAGTAGATGGAATAGAGTGGAAAGGGAAAAAGATAGTGACATTTCTGTTTGGGGATTATGACTTCTTATGTAAAGTATATGGATTGTCTGGAGCTCAAGGCACATTTCCTTGTTTGTGGTGCTTGCAAGAAAAACCAGACATACAGAAACCTCAAACAGTTATTCATGAACGAACACTTGCTATGCTGTACACAGATAATCGTAGATTTAGAAAATATGGACTTGAGAGAAAGGAGTACGCAAAGTTTTATCACAATAGTATACATTCCCCATTGTTAGATATTGACATTGATAGAGTCTGTCCACCATACTTACACATTCTTCTTGGTATAGTTCACAAACACTATACACTGTATTCGTTGCCACAAGAGAAGGAACTAAACAAAGTTAAGAGGTTCTAAAAACACTTAATATGAAGAAAGAATTACTAAGAGAAATCAAGATTAGACAAATAAAATATTTTGGATCATTAAAGAAATGACACCTTATTGAAGACCTTACTTGAAGGTAAAGTCAAAGGGAAACGAGCACGAGGTAGACAGAGATACGCGATACGTGTGGGAGAATAACATCACAAGATGGACAGGGTACAGTCTAGCAGAGTGCCTCACCAAAACAAGAGGCAGGGGATGTTGAGATCTGTTGCAGCCAACCTTTGTTGCAGAAATGGTACTAGATGATGTCTACCTGCCAAGTTTCTGGCTTGCCTCCCCTGATTTCACCAGGGGACAATTGAAGGGTTTCTCTTATTTCCCTTGAATTTTCTAATTGCAATTGAATTGACAGTGGGCGTGAACAGTGAACACGCCCACCTCTGGTTTATTGATATCTCCTTAAAATCTAAAAGTCCATCCAGTTCCAGGTGTGCATAACTTTTATGTCCAAAAATTTTTGGATTTTTTTTTAAAATTTATCTACATACACTCAATTTTTAATACTCTATTTTCTGTTTTTCTAATTTTTTTTCTTTATATGCAGCATTTGGAGAACCTCTATTCTTATCTTAGCATGAAATTTTCCCTATGATGTAATGCTTTGCAAAGTCCGTATATGAAAGGAATCAATTACATCTTCTAGTTGTCTGTTAATTATCCATGTTTCTGAGCCATACTTTAATAGAGAGAACATCATTCTCATTTTTAGTTTGAAAATTCTTTAGGTACAAGTAGTTTCATTAATATAAACATTTTTTTAAAATACACATAACTGGTAACAATATTGTGAGTTATGTATTTATCCAAAACAAGACAAATGTCTCCAGACAATATTAGAATGTGACATGAATGGTCGTCTTCAAAATAGCTAGAGATATGTGAATACAATCATCATCTATAATAAACTAGATCGTAAATATTACTAACCTTCTATTGGGTGCACAATGAACAAAGGTTTCAGGCCATTCTGAACTCCGTTCATATTGATTATTGGGCTCTTTGGTAAGATATGATTCAGATCAAATCGGACTGATATGTCAGGATCAACTTGAGATGAGGAGCCATTAACAAGTTCATTGGGAGTTGAAACTTCAGAATTTTGGTCTTCTTCAGCTGCATCTTCTGCACCATCTGAAATTGTAATCAGATATTTTTTAGTGTGTTAATTTTAAGATAAACAGGTGACTGAGTGGCCAGACATTCCAAGCACCTGTCAGCTCACATTTCATTTTCATCTTAAGATAAGCAGGCGACTGAATGGGCAGACATTTCACAAACACTGTCAGCTCACATTTCATTTTTCATCTTAAGATAAACAGGTGACTGAGTGGCCAGACATTTCAAACACCTGTCATCTCACATTTCATTCCGCATTCTTCAGCAAAGTGTTATTTAAATTAATCAGCCAGTGCTACAAGTGTTTTGGAAGAAAAACAAGCTTTCATCCTCAGCCTTTTCATTTTTTGTCACAAGTTTATTGTAATAAGATATTTTAGACTTCATGTGAACTATTTCTGGTTGCTGATGTTAGTGTCCATTATCAAACTCCCTTGCAGCAGAAGAATGGTCCTTGAGAACTGAAGACCTTTACTCATGGAGAAAAATAGGATGAGATTAAGAGATTTGCTAAGGAACTACACCTTACAGAAAGTGAGAATAGAATAGAAATTGTTTATGCGTTATGAAAACCTGAAAGGGGAGCAAAGAATAGCAACATAAATCCATCATGCATGTCATACAAAGCGACTAATAATGTTGTGGCGACGAGATGACTATCCAATCCTATTGAGGGTCAGCGATTCAGAAGCTAAGCTGAAGTCAGATCAAAAGCACAGATGTCAAAGCTAAGCTGTAAATCATGGCACAGCTCATTCTGTTCTGTGGACTACATCCTGCTAATCTACCAGAGTTTGAGAACGACACAGCAGAAGAATAGAATACAAGATACAAATAACATTTATTACTGAACTGTCCCCGAAATAAAGTTGTTCAATACTCACTGATTTCTTGTAATTTCTTCACATTCAGCATACGTATTTCTCGTGTGCTGAGTGAAACATCGAAATCACGCTCCAACAACTGTTTAATTTCAACACCCATGAGTGAGTCCAGACCGAGATCGGCCAGACAGGTATCGGGGTTTATGGTTGTGGCATCTTTCACACCTGAAATCAATAACATAAAACCAGCAATTAAGCAGGTTTGGATTTGCATTGTTAAAAATAGAAAAATAAAAGAGTACATGTTTTGTCAAATAGAACATTAATTTTCTTTACTCATTCACCTGGATCAGTCGGTGAACACTCATGATACACACCGCAATGTGTGAGAATAGACAATGACATGGAGAACCAATGTTAAACCTCAAGTCAAACATCATCAGTTACTGTAGTTTAGTATTGTTAGATGCCTATATATATATATTTCCTACCTGTCATTTGCCTGTGGAACATATGACTGCAACTGTCGCTCTCCAATAATTTTTATAAGTAGATTATTTACAAATATAAAATTGGTTAAATAGGCTTTACAAAGAGTCTACAACAGATCATTGTTTCGACCAAAAAGCCTTGATGAAGAACACATTCACAACAAATATGATAGCTCGAACAGCACTATTGACATTCATGTTCACATGGCAGAGCCTATATATGGTTTCTAAGTATAGATATAACCTAAAAGAGCAAAAACTAGAAGATCAGGGGTGAAACAACACACACATAAATAGACAAAACACATCAAAATATCAATGATACAAAAACAGGAAAATGACAGAACAGAATATCCATCCATAGAACTTATGGGCATTGATCCCAAAAGGCTTTTTTTAAAAAGTGCCAAATTGATAATGGTTCTCAGGCGCATGTTTGGTTGCAGTCATCTGAGATCCATCACATCCAGATGACCCATGCCACTGAAGTGATTTAGGAGTACCAGTCTGTTTTGATGCTATACAAATGTTCAAAGAATCGGTCTGCAAGCATCCGTCTATTCTCACCTATGTACGCATGGTGCAATGTTTATAGATGATGTTGCATGGGACAAATCCGAAACTCTCTTCAATTGTGGAGGTGATTTTGGGATTTGTGACAAAACCAGGTCTAGGAGATATAAGCACAGTTGTAGCATTTACTATGTTTGCAGGTGATGGTGCCAAAATGATTAGAAACATCAGGCTTGAGATGACTCCTGACCAATATATCACTGAGGTTCTTCTCATGACTGTAAACAACAAAAACAAGTAGCTCCTGGTAGAAGGTAATGGGGCTTGCCATCTCCACTATTTGGGCGAGAGAGAAATTGAGTGTGAACAAGTTTGACCCAGTGTGTGGAGGAAGATCTCCAAGTGTTTTTGAGCGAGTCCTGCAGGAGAGGCTGCACACTTGAAAACAGCAGACCTAGGCCCCTGTCTGTATAGTATAGGTTATGGCAGAAGAAATCCATGATCTCATGGGCTTTCTCAAGAATGACCTCCCCACCGTACAGATGTCGTAAGCTGAGAAGTTGCAGGGAATTACGAGATGCAGTGGTAGAAGAGGTATAGAGAAGAAAGCTATGAGAATCTGTTGGTTTGTAGTGGAACCAATGTGCTAAGACAGGAGGGTTGGATGGTGGTGGATATGTCGAGGACATTCACATAGGAGGTAGAGATAAATGTTAACTTTATAGCCGGATGAAAGTTAATGAAGCATATAAAATGACATTATCAGCCTCAGGTATGTCTATGATGCCAATCCCATCATCGAGCACCAATGGAAAGGGGCCACTTAGATCAAGCTTTGACTAAAAGATAAAGGGTTTATTTAGTCCAGTCAACAGAGGCTGGAAACCAAGATTATTTGGGTCATCCCTAACATCGAGCAGGACTACTGTCCTGCCCCAGCAAGCACTCGTGCTGAAGTTGGAGATACCAGGCCGAGAGGCGCATCAGCAACCGTGGTATCAGCCAACACTAGATAACATCTTCACAACAAAATTTGAACAATTGTCATGGTGATCACACTGTGAAGTTCCCCCACAGGCAGGAGCAGTGTCGAATTATTAAACAACAGAATCCAGTCCAACTACTAGATAAAGCAGTTATGAACACTTGTCCACAGAGACAGATATCCATAGAAAGCTGTATGGGAGCACTGAGGAGCTCTCAAATACAGCGATATTTATTAAGAAAACTGGACGTGCTGTGTAAGACATATTAAACAGCAAACAGGAAGAGACTTACCCAATATCCTTGCTACAGAATCCACCAAGTTGACTTTATGAGATGATCCTTCAGTCTTGGTTGTTTCTTTTTGTGCTATGACAAAACTGGATACAACTGTGTAACTCTGGTTCAGGAATTGATCTAAGACATTCAGACAAGATGACATCCTCTGAGGAAGGGTGCCACCTACCACTGTCTCATTGCCTCCCATGCTCTCAGCAATCACTCCGACATCACCAATGGCTCCCCACTGAATAGCAAGTGCTGAAGAAAGGACAATGAAATGTTGTTTTTTTTTGTTTTTTTTTAAATGACAAGTTAGGATGAAAAATATGCACAAATAGTTTAAGAGCATGATGGGGTTGTATTCTTGTTCTGTGTTCATTATCAAACTCCTGCAGATTAGCAGGATGCAGTCCATAAAATGGAATATTTTGTGTCATGGTTTACGGCTTAGTTGCAATATCTGCAACTTTTGGCAAGACACATCTGAATTCAGCATGGCTTCTGGATCACTTTGATGTGATGGGATAACAAACATCGCGTCACTTAAAAGACTGCCGTAGTTGTTTCTTAGAACATGCATTCCTGGTAAGTCGCTATTCTTTGCTCCCTCTTCAAGCCTGGCCGATGCAAATTTTAATGTGAATAATTAATATCCACAAAACAACAACTCACAAACACATGCATATATCACACAATGGCATTGGGTCAAAGGGCATGAGCCCATGGACCGCTGGATCAGCAACCAACCAACCATTAATATCCACACCCATAAAACCTATAACATTTCAGGATAGTATAGATACTGCATTGGATTCATATAGTGCAACAAAGTCAACAATGATAATCTGTCTATGATTTTCTTTGTGAACAATCTGCTCCGTTTCAACTTTGAATACCCCCTGCAGGGTTTTTTTGGACAGAGAATCAAGTTGTACTACATGTCCAAACCATGCCAGTTTTAGTCACATTAGTCAGATCATCATCATAGCTGCACTGGACATGTGCTCTGATCTCCAATTCAATATATTCTTCAGCATGTGGTTATTGACTGTTCCTATTCTGTGTTGGTTGATAACTCTTCTTTATGATTCCTATATGTTGCTCGTTTCTTGTAACACCGCACTTCACTCCTAGATTATAGCCACTGACACGGAAGATAACCCAACATTCTCAATTGATTGGAACTCCTTAATCTTAATTGCACTCAAAATAACAGTGACTTGAGTTACCACTAGCCACTATAAACATGCTGGCAAGTCTGTCTGCTCTTTCAGTTCCCATAACCCCCACGTGTCCAGGTACAAAATTGAAGGTATAGACAATTAACAACTACAACCACTTGTGTAAATAGCAACTACAACCACTTGTGTAAATAGCAACTACAACCACTTGTGTAAATAGCCCAACTAAAATATTGATACATCATGATCTATAAAACTATTTTAAAATATTTTCCTCTAGCAAGGCATTCAATAAGGTTTGTTTTTATTTCACTAAGCAGTTCACTTTTCCATTCCTAATTTTTCCAGGACCTATGTTTTTATCTTTTCATGAAATTCTACCTATATCCACACTTCAAAGATATTTAAATGTCTTCTAAATCTACAATTTAGAGAAACTTTTCTAATATTCTGATTCGCACTGTGGTGCCGATCAGTTTCTGTGACTTATCTGTTATGCGGCAGACTAATTAGTATCTAATGCTTTATGGATAACTTCGAGGGGAGATATCTGGAGTGAAAGAGTTAAAAATCCATTTTATAATTGTTCTTATACTTCACTACCATACTCATGGCATTCTTGAAGTATCACAGGATTTCAGGTTTCACACTTGTGTGAAAATTATAATTTATCCAGCCAATAAGTGTGAAAATTATACTTTATCCAGCCAATAATTTCATCGATATTTACCATGCAAACCATCTGCTTTTCGCTGCTCACATATCCTTTCCATAACAGAGTTAGCAAAACCATAGTTGGTTTGTCCAAGGTTGCCTCGTCCACAACTGACTGATGAAAAGACAACAAACCAGTCTAAGGATCCTTGATCTAATTCCCTAGTGGCCTGGTCAAGATTAATTGTGCCTTGTATCTTTGGTTCACAAACAGTTTTGTACATTTCCAGAGTCTGGTTTTCAAATAGGCCATCCCGCAGAACCTGTCAATCATATAAAATATATCCATGTTATTATACCACAGGCTGTCAATCATTAATATATCCAGGTCTTCAACAAACTATCAATAATGTAACATATCACGGCTATATCACAAACTATCAATAGTGTACAACATATCACGGCTATATCACAAACTATCAATAATGTAACAACATATCACGGCTATATCACAAACTATCAATAGTGTAACATATAACAATATATCCAGCTTATGTGTTAGTTGATAACCCTTCTTTTGATTCCTATATGTCGGCACTTTCTATGTTCCTTCAGCACCAGATACGGCGCATCAGCCAAATCAGTCTCTCCAGTTAAAGCAATGTGATACTACTGTAATTCTTGCCTGCTGTTGGAGATTTTAATGCTTCTAGAGGCAGTCTGTTTTCATTCATTCTAATCACATGTCCGATATAATTCCATATAACGTTATATCACAGGCTGTCAATTATATAACCAGGTTACATCACAGGCATTATGTAACAATATAAGGGCAATTAAAGTTCCCTGCCAATTGGGGATGCCAATGCACACTGGTTTGTGATCCCCCTCCCCCTTTACTATCTCCCCAAGCTATCCCAAACTCCATCAATCTCATAACAACAGTATTGTTCACCAGTGTCCACATCCAGAAGATGCATATATGAGAATACAACTAATCTAGCAAAGAGAGATGGACCCATGTCAATGTACACAAACTCACCATGGCCAGGTTAAATAGACCACCCACAGGTCCAATCTTACTGGATTCTTCCAGAAGTGCACGGGCACCATCCAAAGTCTTGGCATCATTCTTGCTTACTTCCACGGTCACACCCGCTGCTCGCCACAGTTGAACCTTCCTGTGTTGGTAGCCTGTCTTGATGCCTGATCTGTTGAGATAATGAACGATGTGTCAAACAAATATTGCCACTATCATGTGCTCTTTCAATATTTCACCATATCTTAAGCGCTTAAGTAATTCAACTACAAATGTTTTCATGTTTGGTTGTGCTGGATCAGGTCCCGTAGTCGTAACCTTCGATAACAGTTACCATGTTGTTCCGACAGGCCGATGTGCTTGAACTAGTTACGGGCACGGCGTGGGTGGACGGAACAAAGAAACCTGTCGCAAGGGCCAGAGTTGTGCCCTGATGTCGACGTCTGTTTCTGCTGCATTGGACTCGAAACACCATCAAGTCAAATAGCTGCTGGAACAGAGGGCGGAGCACTTATGGGAATGCCCCGCGTGCTGTGAGGCCAGCTTTCTAATCAAGACACATATCATGAAATTGTATTTATTACTTAAAATTAAACATGCCCATGCAACTCGTACAATGCTTATTCGTTCTCGATCACATATCCACTATATCATGGCGACACCAGGGAGTCACAGCGATTTCCAAGGGACCACAGAGAATTTTTGTTATTTTGGGGAGTCTGCACACCTGGTATGGGGAAGAGAGAAATGGAGATGGAGGAACAACTAAAGAAACTATTGTGGAGGAAAACTAAAAGTAATTATTTGAGAATAGTCAATAATATAAATATATATATATGTATAGTAATAAGTCTTAGAAAAAAAAAGATTTTTAAATGGCTCCAGGGGAGCCACCAGAAGAAAAAATTTCCCAACAGAGGACATGCAAAATAAGGCTGAGAACCACTGTGCTACACTCTACTTATTACTTATATACTTGTCATTACATCGCTGTTATTGTTATGTTTGCAATTATTACATCAGTACTATTGTTATGTTTGCAGTTGTCATTACATCTGTATTATCATTATGTTTGCAATTATTACATCAGTACTATTGTTATGTTTGCAGTTGTCATTACATCGGTATTATCATGTATGCAGTTGTGATATATTATTATATTGCTAGTAGCGTAACACCAGATTTGTACCTGTTATATCAGTTATACTGTGTGTATGACTAGATCTTACATACCTGGATGAAAGGATCAATTTTTTCACTCCTCTCTCTACAAGCCATTGACCAAGCTCGAGGCCAAACCCTCCCAGCCCTCCTGTGATTATATATGATTTTGAAGGATCACAGGATGTTCTGGACACTGCTGGAATGGACACTTTTGGTGCTGTTGTAACTTTCTCTTGTTCCTCACTTCTCACCTGGAAAATATTTTAAAATATTTCTCAAACATGAGCTAACTAGTTGGACAGGTAGATTAACATACCTACTACAGAAATGTGTGTTTTATATTTCCTGATTGATTTCATTCAGTGGTCTATTCTCAAGGTTATACATTATAAGGACTTGTTAAAGACGATGCTTTTATATAAAAAATGATACATGGAAATATTTAAACAGTTGTCTGATGTTCTGTAATTTAAATAGTTTGAACATCGTGAGAAACCACCACGACATCAAGAAGATGAGAAGATGAGACATTGCAAATGTATAATCTTCTTTTTCCTCTTCGTACAATTCATTTTCATCAAACTCCTGCTGGATCTCTTTTGTAGCAGGCCAATGACTCTACTAGATTTCCAGCAGGTGGAAATGCGTTGTGTTACCATTTTATTTGTACAAATGGCCCGACACATCCATCTTCAGTTGGAAAAGCACAATCAGATCTAACACAACAAAAACTGTGCCCTGCATCTGAAAACATGTGCGTCGATGCTGAAGTAAGATGTGCCTGGCCGAAAGATGCGCAGATATCACAGAGAAGTTGCACGTAATGACACAACAAATTCGGTTCTCTAGACTACATACTGCTAACCAGTAGGAGTATGAGAATGTAACGGATACATGCATATTTAATTAATTTTTTTATTGATAAAAGACGGTCGTCAACTCTCGTGATGGACAAACTAGTGTAATCGACATAAAAATGTTACTTTGAAAGAAATAGTACAAATCACTTACTTGTATCAGAACTTTTCCTATATGCTTGCCCTGAGCCATAAACCTGAAAGCATCCTCCACCTCATCCTTGCTGAACACTGATGTCTTTAAGGGTTTTACTACTCCACTTGTCATGCCATCACGGACCAGGTTTGCCACATCTTCCCAATCTTGTGTATTGTGCTCAAACAGGGCATCCAGGAGAATACCCATGAAACTGACATTTCTCAAGAAAATGGACATACCTGAAAAATAAGTCAACATTGTTTACAATAAATAACCCTATAGCTGCTGTACACAAGTTTACTTGTTCCTCTCTGTTACTGCTATTGGCTACTCTTGTTATTTTCTAATCCCCCGTTGCTAAAAACAATTTCATTGTGAAATCGCCAAGCGAGTCAAAAATCTAATCCATGCAGTATATATTTTCTGGTATCAATAAAGGCCCAGCCAGTACAGTGGAATCCAATAAAGGGCAGTGGAGAAAGGAATTTAACAGTTACTGAGAATCAGTGTAGCAGATAAAAGGTTAAAACCTTGTTGTATATGATAATTGGCAATATATCACAACTAAATATGAATTGCCACAAGGTACTTCTTGATCTTCCACACTGATAACTGACTGAGACTTCAGGCTCTGAGCAGTGTCATATGAGTTTGATGAAAGGAAGACAGGGCATGGCCAAGTGTCTCTCTGTTGTACATTGGACAGGTTTGCAACAACTTATGGTACAACCTTTTGTCCTCTTATATACTCAGAATAGCAGTTACCAATTTATAACTGCTCGGTATGTGCTTCTAAAATGATGCCTGACTTTAAAACATGCGCGCTGGTTTTTGTAGCATAAGCGCTCATACAATTAAACATCATTATTTTCTGTGCCCACTCTGCTGCAAATTTGTAAACACATACATCGTGCCGAAGACGGATGTCGGCAGATTGCATAAAATGAGTTGACAAAGAGCAGATGGTGTATTATTTTGTTTTTGTTTTTTTTGTATAGCGCTCTGCACATTGTAGAATATTATTCAAGTGATGCAAATGTTGATTAATATGCATTTAATAAACAACAAAATTAACATAACACTAGCATGTCTCTTTGGTTTGAACAATTTTCTACAGGTCGTATATTAGGTTATATCAGATGTTCATACTTCTTCAACATTCATTCTCAAACTCCCGCTAGATCTCTCTTGTAGCAGGACAATGGTCTTACTAGATTTCCAGCAGGATGTAATCCAGATAATGGAAATATAACAATGTCCCAACACATCCGTCTTCTGCAGGATGTGCTTACAATATGTAGCAGAACTGACAGAAAATAATGATGTTAAGTTTATGAGTACTCGCGCGAACTACGACTTATTCTACATAAAACAGTGTAGATATTTAAAATTTGGGTGTTATTTTAGAATTTCATTACTTCCATAACTGACAGTATAGACTTTGCACCATCATGAAATATGGAATTCGCAAGAACAGCATCATTTACAGTAGTTAGTCCATGGTTCTTCCGCTTAGAACAAAATCTCCAGATGACATTGTTCAGCAATTCATTGGCATTTTGTGTATAGCCTTCAAGACATTATTACTTTCAAATATATTCCGAACAGTAAGCACAATCCACCATTACAAGGGAGTATTCATTATATTATACTAATGAAAAGGGGAGCTAAAACTTATCATTGTAATGATGTAAACATGCAGAGTACTCGTAACAAATAACTGGAAGCCAATTAGAATTTTTATACGTATTTTCGTATTTTGCATGGACCCCAAACCTGTTTGACAGCATGTATCTAACAATTTACTCAATTTAAATGCAAGATTCAAACTGTATTTGAAAGAAGGCTGCATATATTTTATGAAGAACTAAAAAAACACAAAATACTGAAAAGGTGCACTTTGACATGTTTCTGGGTAGAATGCACGCTTATTCATGTGCAGCATTAATTTCAACACAGACAAATAATGTATTTCTCACCTAATGGGGAGTTATTTGAGAGATCAAATTTGCCAATTTCCAAGAATCGTCCATGTCTGGCCAAGAGACGGACACTGGCTTGAAGTTTGTCCTCAGCAAGGGAGTTCAGGACTAGATCAACACCTGAAAGTTTAAATTTTACAAAAATGTAGATCACGATGTTCATTATATGCAATAAATTATAAATTAATTTTGTGCAAGTTAAAATATTAATATAGATATATAAGCACAGAGGGAAAGTTAAAATAATAGATTATATCAACAAAGAGGGAAAGTTAAAATATTAATATAGATATATCATCTTGATGGATATCAAGAAACCCACATTTTCCTCTTCTAGAAATGAGCACAACTTCCTCTAGGAAGGGCACATTGTCCTCTAGAAAAGAGCACAGCTTCCTGCTGGAAAGGGCACATCATCCTCTACAAACATAACACACCAAATATACTAAAACAGAATAGCATTAACCAAATTGTCTTAAATTCACAACACATGAAAAATATTTGCTACCTACATGCATATGTCTGCACTAAAAGATATACCACTCAGAAACATCACATCATCACTATAGAACTATATAGACCAAATAAAACCTTCGAACCTGGGCAACTCGATTTCTCAGTTGAAAACAAAATTGGGGGATTTTTTTTTAGCAATTGGGGGATAGAAAACAAAATATTAGTGAACTTGTCAATAGCAGCTAAAGGGTTAACGTCACATGCTCTAGCAGAATAAATAACTCAAAGTGAAATATGCAAACAATGGCATAAAATGTCTCCAATATCAGACACTTACCTTGACCATTGGTTTCTTTCAAAATATCATACTCAAATGATAAGTCTCTTGAGTTGCTGAAATTTCTATCTTTAAGCTGAGGGAAGATACTCTTCAAGTATTCTTTCTTTTCTTTGGATCCAACAGTGGTAAACACTTCACAACCAAAGCTCAAGGCCACTGAAATGGCTGCCTATGGACACAAAAGGGAAATATCTCTTCAAAACTAGAAGTTTCTATAAATTATCACTTTCTGTGGACTATCATATTCATATCATGTAACTATTGTACCAGAGAAGTGTTGGAAAATAAACAGGATAGAAGATGGCTTTTTTTTTGGCTAGCATATGATATTCAGGACATAGCAATAAACCAGAATTTATTGGCTGTAGTGCAATCTAGCAATATAAATATTATCAGTAATTTGCCATTGCTTTCTGAACAGTCCGGGTGCACAATTGCCTTCGAACCCAGCACCTCTGCAGTCATAAACACACTCTGTACCATGCCGTCACATCGCAGAAGAAGATAAGCAGCAACAGAGGTGTGGTTTATATTGAGAGTACCATCAATAAACTCTCGTGTGTGTGCGCGCGTGCTTGAGACCGTAAAAACAAAAACCCCATCACGCTTGCTTTCAGTGAGAAAAATCATGCAGCAAACGAAATTTGAACCAGGACTGCCAGATGGCACCGACTCTTGTCTCTTAAGAGGTAAATACTAAATTAAGTACACAGGTTACTGTAGATTACCTATCAATATAAAATAATAAGAAATAATAAAACATAGAAAAAAGACAATTATCTTGTCTTTTAACTTGTCAACACATCTTCCAGTCTTCCACAACACATCCCTCTATTTTCAGTGGCTTATATAGAATGTGGAGAAATTTAATCCCGTCAAGTTTTGTATATTATCTATCAATTCATTTCCTTTAACCGCTTCCTCTTCTTCCACCTTCAACTGTCAAGAGTACCATGAACAGTTAGAAAAACTAATGAGAAGTGCTGAATCAAATATTGAAAAGTGAGTTATTTACTAATACCAACCAATCTTTTTTGGACACGTTACGAGACAGAGACATGGTTACAACATGGACAAATGAAAGATGCAAAGGATGACACGTTAGAATATATTGGATATTGTAACATCATAGCAAGACAAAGGAGTTGACAACAACCTGATACTAGGAGATATTGGAAATTCATGATTGCTTATGCCGAACGGCAATGGCACTTGAAATTTTTTATTTTAATCATTCTCAGTCCTCTGCAGATTAGCAGGATGTAGTCCGGAGAATGGAATGCACTGTGTCTTGGTTTACAGCTTAGTTGCGAAATCTGTGCCATAAGGCATCATACATCTGGTTTCAGCATGCATGAGTTCATTGGTATATTACCTCTATAATTTCTAGTCCTGTATACATTTAATTTGCAGAATTTTTACCTGAAAGTCCAGTCTTCTGTATGTTCTCACTTTTGATAATTTGCATATATATATATATATATATATATATATATATATATATATATATATATATATATATATATATATATATATATATATATATATATATATATATATATATATATATATAATAGAGAGAGAAGTGTGTGTGTGTGTGCGTCTACCAGAGCAGTGATGAACTATTATTTGAACTGTCTTACCTGGCCCACTCCACCACTGCCTGAGTGAATAAGGACTCTCTCTCCTCTCTGGATTCTTCCTCTTGTCACAAGTGCATAGTAAGCTGTGCAGTAAACCACAGGAACTGTTGCAGCTTCCTCCATGCTCCAATTGTCTGGGATCTCCCATAAGAAGCGTTTTTCTGTATCTACAGCAGTTGCTAGACCCTGCACATCCAGAGCAACAAGTCAAAAAACATTAGTGGGAGTTCAGTAATGTAATAGTCAAGAATCATAGTTATACATGAAGGACAGAATTACAGATATAGACATGTTTCAAGTGAACGAAATAGGAAGAAAAAGCATATGTCATGTCTTTAATGCTTTGCATTATGTTTTCAGCGTAGGTGTTAAACAGGTCAGGTGATAGTGTGCATCCTTATCTAACTCCTTTCTGTACATGAAACCATTCTGATATTGTTCCATCCACTTTTACTGCTGCCTCTTGTGGCTTATTGCTATAATGAAATAACTTATCTCAGTGCAACACAAAGAACAAATGTGTTAACACAACACCATGCATGTTAAGAGGAATGTGAATTTGATCTACATATCTGCCTATAAATACAATACACAACTGTACTGCCACAATATAAATTAAACCTGCTTGCCTCCAATGGAGCATGGAAACTTTCAATGTTCTACACCAAAAACTTACATTTTAATTCTTAGTGGACTAGACACAAAACCAGCAAATATGTAAAAACAACAAATATGTTGTCTGGTCCACTATGAGCTAAGCACAGAAAACCTGACAAATATATACAACATACCTTAGCAGGTAGTATTCCCATAACCCTCTTGCCAGATGAGTCCCGACCAGAAAATTCCATTCCCAACACACAATCTTGAGTAGCCATGTCACCGGGAATAGCATCAGGTGGTAGCTTACCAGTGGCCAGCATGACGTCACGGAAGTTGAGAGATGTGTAGTAAACGCTGCACAGTTCTGTGTTGTGACCGTTCTTATGGTAGAACCGAAGAGGTGACTCAATCCACTTGAGACTGGACAAGTCTCCGCGTGTTGTCACATTCACATATGCATACTCTGTGGTCTTATCTTTCCCTGTTTCATCTGAGGGAAAACAATGACTTCAAATACAGGACTTCCATTTCATTTTTTACAGTATAATTTAGGATAATAAAAATAGTGTCACAGTAAAAAGTATCACAGTACAGTACAATAGTAACAATTATCACATTACAATGTCATAGTACCATTTGTCAATACAAGTGTCAATAACAATTATCACAATACAGTGTCACGGTAACAATTCTCATCACAATACAATGTCATAGTAACATCTGTCAACACCAGTGTCACATCACAATTACATTTCATCAAAAAACAAGTGTCACAATAACTATCACAATAACATTTCATCAAATAGTGTCACAGTAACGCTTATAACAATAAGATCACATTAACATTTCTCATCACAAGTGTCAAATTGACAGTTCCCATCACTATACAATGTCATAGTGCAGGTTGAGAGTAGGCTCTGTTACCCTACACTGATCAGTGACTGTGATAATGTTATGCTTAATCTAGATGTGTTGCAACAAACAATTAATTCATGTTGCTACGAAAAATCTCCCAGATTTATTGAATTACAAGACCATCAACCGGTTGTCTTAGCAGGAATAGACCAAAGGACTTTGGGGGGTCAGACATTACTCTTGGTGTAAATGTTGAAAAGTCTGCACAGTAGCAATTCATAGTGAATCCACTTTACAAACCTAACTCGTAATAGGTGGTTCAAACGCTGACCATCCACATTGCACCAGTGATACGATTGGATGAATTAGTGGTGCCTCAAAATTCAACAAAAGTTAATAGCAACGTTAATACTGCAGGAACTGTCGCAGGGAGAAGCAGAAGAGGGAAAATAAAGGCATGGACAGAAAACATCAAGGAATGGACAGGACACGATTTTTCTTCAATCATTTGCATCACTGAGGATAGAAATCACTGGAGGACTTTGTGTGCTGAAGCATCCAATGTGGTACCTCGATGACCCTAAAGGGTTACGGCTTTATTGATTGATTGAATAGAAATGTCCAGTACAGGATGCACTTCAATTATATTATTAAATGTTGAAAATCACTGCCACTAATGGGGGAGACTCGCTGAAAACTAGATAGAATGTTCAGTGGTGGGAACTTCCTGTACCTACATCTCTTACATCTCTTAATGCTATTCACCAGATAAGATCAACACAACGCAATACCACAGTATTATTGTTAAAACAACACTCTCTCTATGTGATGTGTCCGTTGCAGAATGTTGTCCTCATTGCCACTCTGTATGTACGCCTCACGGTTCTGTCGAACTGCCCAGCTTCTTCCATTGTAATGTTCAGAAGGTCTTCATGTGTCCATCGTGGTCTCTTGTTGGTCTGCCTCTTGTTCTCTTTCCTGAAACTTTCTCCTCCATGATTAATCTTTCCAAACCATTGTATCTTTTTATGTTCGAAATATATACATTTGTGTCCTTTGATAGTTTTGAGGAGCCAGTCTTCTATGTTCACATCTTTGTGGACATCTGTGTTAGTTCTTTTTTTGCCCATGAGGCTCTTAGGACCTCTCTATAGTATTTCATTTCGAATGCAGATTTCTTTTCCATTGTCGATATTATCTCTGCCGAGCAAATCTCTTGTGGCATTGATGGTTACAAGAGCATTGTTGATATACTATAACAGTATTATTGTCATTGCAATAAACTTCTTCCATCTGCTGTAATCGTTGTACCTAAATATTTGAATTGGTTTACCTGTTTTAATACTATATCATTCACTTTGACATTGCAACACACTAAAACAGTATTACTGTCAATGCAATACTTTTTTCATTCACATACAACATGCCTATATCTGAAATTTTGTTTCTTTTATAAACTTGACTGTGTTCTGTAACTCATACAGAGGTCCGTAGAGTTTTTCTTCTATTGTTGTTTCTATGGACCAGTGTATTTGCCTCAGCATTTCATATTCCTGGCATTCCTAAAGAATGTATTCTGCTGTGCCTGTCCACATAGCCTTACGGCAATACAATAAACTAACACAGTATTACGTTAACACAACACAGTATTATTTCTCTACACCCCTTATCACAACTCACAGTACCGTTTCTCTACATCCCTTATCACAACTCGCAGTACCGTTTCTGACCACCCCTTATCACAACTCACAGTACCGTTTCTGACCACCCCTTATCACAACTCACAGTACCGTTTCTGACCACCCCTTATCACAACTCACAGTACCATAACACCCTTTATGTCTAGTTACAACATATTACTAGGATAAGTTTATATTTCTTGCATTGAAACTTACCAGCTGCGATCAGAATGTGCTTGAAACATCCCCAGTCTCCATCTCTGTATACATTGACAGTTAAATCCTTCTCTGCCAGACTCTTGAACTCGGGACTGGTGGCCAAGATCTCTGGCCGAGTGGAAGCAGATTTAAGATTGCTGATAAAAATGCTTCGAACTTTTTCTCCACCAGCTTCTAGTCTCAAACAGTTGAAGAAACCAATGATGCCATTATTTGCCTGCTCAGCAACCAGCCATAGTCTGGCATCTTCTGGTGCTTTATCAAGCTCTTTCATTTGGTCTTTCAAGTCCTCCAGCCAATTGCATGCAAGATCATCAATGGGGAATAAGATAGGAGGTCTTGTAAACTGTGCTTTCTTTCTCAGAAGGAAAATGGTAGATAGGAGGTTGTCGGATCTTCTATAAACCACTTCATAGTTGTGCCGTGAAAATACCTCCACCCAAGAGCCCTCTGTGAGGTAGCATCCACACACTCTGCAAACATTTGAAGAATCAGCAGCCTTGTCTCCCGACAGCTTTTCAGAAAGTGCTTCTAAAGCCAGATACAGTGGGAAATTCTTTGTCACCTCCTCAACTAGGATAAAACCCTCGGGGGAAACCATTTCAGAAACTGTCTGAAAACTGGCTTCTATATCTGCTTGCCTATGAAGAATATTTTTTAGAACAAGTAGATGGACCTGTCCTGGGGGAACTGATGTGGATGTGCCAAGATCCCATAATGAAGATTTTACTCCGAGAGTCTTTGCATCTTTTTCCAATGGAAATTTGTCAGCTGCAGTGTAGTTTACATTCAGCAAGGGTTGAAGTTTCATCAAGGGTATTATTTTGCGATAAAGAGCGCTTTGGCTAGCTCCAGCTTCAAAGACAGAGATCTTGCTAGTGAGAGAATTGTCAATAACTATATCAACACAAGACTTGAGAATATCCTGTGTCTCTAAACTAGAAAGAAGCCTGTCCGAGATCAGCTCAGACTGCAGCTGCTGTAGAAGGTTATGTGCATTCTCTTTTAAGTTGGGAGATGCAGGGAGACTGAACAATTTCACTAGAGCCTGTGCTAGGCCAGAGTTTGGTTGAGATAATCTGTCAGTTAGATCTACACTTGTTGCTCTATTATTTGTCACAACATCCTTCAGTAATTCTTTGTTGAGTAAAGAATCAGTTGTGTCTTCCAACAACAACCGTTGCAAGTTGTTCAGAGTGAAATTTACGCAGTCGGATGTATACTGTTCAAGTGCGGGAGAAACGGTGTTTGAAGTTTCAACATACGGGATGAAACGGTATTCTTCAAGCGTTGGTGCCGTCTGCAGTCCTCTTTTTGGGGCCACAGAAGCATGCAGTCCTTGAATTTCAACACCACCACACACAATTATATCCAAGACTCTATCTACAAAGGCAGGAATTGCTGAAAGAAAAAAATTTATAATTTATTAGTCGAGTCTAAATATATATATATATATATAGCTTACCAATTAACTATTGAATCTCTTGATACCATCAATTAACTATTGAATCTCTTGATACCATCAATTAGATATTGAATCTCTTGATACCATCAATTAGATATTGAATCTCTTGATACCATCAATTAACTATTGAATCGCTTGATACAATCATTCAAATCTTCATTATTTATCATGTCATAAATAGTTGGATTAGTGGTAGTAAGTTGATGTGCACCAGTCTATGTATGTTCAATTACTAGTACCCAGTTGTTTTTTTATATCATGAGTTACCAAATAGCTTCTTTCTCATCTGTGTTTATTCTTAAAATTCTGCAGATCATCAGCATGTAGACCATATAATTCATTATGATTTAGTAAAGATGTGGCATCTATGCCTTTCAATCCAACACATCCAATTTCAGTATGGCTTCTATGTCACTGATCTTCCATGAGATGCGACAGCCAGAAAATAGTACTCTGGTCTTTCCTGCCAGAATTTGGTGAACACCAGTTGATGCCTTTAAGATTTGAGCTTATATTTCTAGATTTCTCTCCAAGTGTTTCCCATTACTGTTTAGCCAACACTCCAACATGGAGTAGTCTGGGAGCTTCATTCTGGTGATCTAGTTTCAGTAAATCACGTTCACGCTATGTACAGTAATCCCACCAAATATGCTAATTGAAAACCTGAGCTAACTAAAATTCTTGAGACTAACGGGAATTGAACCAGTCCGTTCAACAGCACCAAATCGCCTAGCAACTATTGAACATGCATTCTTCTGTACTTGACTAACCGCATCTAAAAAAAGAAGATATTATTTCGTCAAGCCATTAAAACCGCGCACACAAAGTCACCCAAATGGACCGATCGAGACAAGGACTATTACAACAACAAACATCCTGTACAAGTATTGAAATATCCTCAGTAACAAAAAACATATAACATAATATCCGTATAAGTTATACAAGGGCCGATAGGTCTTCTTGTAAACATGGATAACATATATAGCTAACTTAAAGGGAGTTAAGTCAATTTTCTACATTATGGGAGGATTGGGGATAAGAAAATAACAGTATGCAATTTAGAGTTATGTGTTCATTTAAAAAACTCATGTTGGTTAGCAGAATGGTCAATACAGCTCCTTGTTCCTTGATTTACAGCTTAGCTGTGATATCCGTGTCTTTCATGCAGAAATATCCCAACTTTAGCATGGCCTCTTGGTAACTTTGACTCTGTACGGAATAAGACAGCCAACCTCACCCACAAAATCTTCAATGTCACCTCGTATAACATACATGGCCAGGTAACATGTAACAGTTTTGCGATTGCTTTACTTCATGTCCATGCTGGCGAAATTTAAAGTTCATAAACGAGTCGACTTGCTGCAGCTAAACACTTACACTTTGGTTCTTCTCCCTCAGCTGGTGCTGGTAGTTGTATTCTTGGGTCTACTTTGATGGACTTGATCCTCGTGGGTAAACGTAGAGAGCGGCTTGTTACAATCAAGAGATGTAACATGGTGTCCATGAAGGAGATCCATCTGCCATTCCAGATAAGTGCACCTGTTTCACCTAAGACAAGTACAAAACAAAATAACAGACTTGAGAAGTCACAAAGTACAAGAAAATATTCAATTCTTTCAAGCAATGACAAATTTATTTCATTGAAATAGCAGAAATAGTACACAAATAAATGTTGCAATAAAAATAGAATAAAACCAATTTCTTATTAATGCATGTGGAAATAGATGACTAAGGAGGTGGAGGGGTGTAGATGGATGTCACAGCCCAATGGTCAAGTCGAAATGAGCAGATATTACAGCAAAGCTTTAAACTATGACAACACATTACAAATTTTATCTGACTATGTCATACTGACCAAGAAGAGTTGGAGAATGAATGCAGAGGAGAAATACAAGTTGCTACATAAGAGTCAATGCAGACAAAGTAAAGCAGTTCCATTCAAAATCTGTGTATGGAGGAATTGAGTTTAATTCAAGATCATCCGAGATAATGACAGTTCAAGATAACGGGTAGATGAGGAGGGGGGGGGGGCTACCAACCCCTACCAGGAGTTTGCTAAGACAGCTTTCCTAAGAGAGAACACTAAAAAAAACAAACAGCTACTGCTGTAAATGCACCATTGGGAGATGGAAAGGCTATGAGAGACATCTCAGACAGAAAAACATAACCCAGCCTGCAAAAGATGGAATGTGTTAGCCAGCGATGGTGCAGATACTGGGATAAATTAGGGCACACACACTATTACATAAATATGGTCAAAAACCGGTGAAGAGCAGGGCAGGTCCCTTGCCTCGAAAAGGTCCACCCAAGCAAACGGTGCCGCTGTTAACCAAGAGTCAAGGGAAAGCAGAGTTGTGCTTCTGATCAATCCAAATGCCCCAGAGTTGTTCAGTGGAATGTGGAAAGAGTGCAAAACAAAAAGCCTGAGCTACAGGAATTCCAGAGGAAAAACTTGATCAACATCATGTGTATACAGGAGACTCACCTAAAAGCCACACAGAGATTCTTTACTCGGGGTTGAGTCCTTCCGACAAGATCTATACAAAGAGTCAAAGGAGGAAAACTGACTGTAAAAACATCAATACCAGCAGCAGTAAACAGATCAGGAGAAGGAGAACATGAACATATAACATTGAAATTGCTGAGACCCTAGAAAAATTTCATAACAAGCTGAATGATGCAAGACATACAATGGAGCAAAATCCTACAGTAGAAACCACAAAGAAATCAATGAGCAGAAAATAACAGAGATTCAAAAGAGTTGGCATGAAAAGACCAGCAGCCTAAACATGACAAAAGACACCAGCAAACTATGGAACTTTACAAGAACTCTAAACGGAGAAATCTAATTCACACTACAAGACTGTCATCAAAGAAGCGGGAAAATTCCACACAGGTAAAAAAAAAAAGGCAGCAAACATTTTAGCTGACTTCTTAAGGAAGAAAGCACAACAACATACACGTATCAAAGAAGTCGAAGAAGAAATTAAATGAAAACTGAAGAATCAAAATCCAGAGTCATGCATGAAGACACTTTACCATCGCAGAACTAAATGGCGCAATAAGAAAACTAAAAACAAAAAAAGGCCACAGGAAAGGATGACATAACCAATATGATCAGGAACTTAGGACCAATAAGCAGAAACAAGCTCCTTACCATCTTCAACCAATCATGGAGAACAGGTAAAATACCAACTTGTGGCGTGAAGCTGTCATCATACCAATCGGTAAAAAACAAAAAGAAAAAATCAGCAAGTCAAGAAAACAACCAGTCAGCCTCTTGAGTTGTGTAGGAAAAGCAATGGAGCGAATGGTCAACTCTAGACTAATAAAATACCTAGAGGAAAACCAACAAAAACTCACACGACACAGTCGGTCTATAATTGACAAATCGAAGCACTGAAGACCAGCTCATATACCTAGCACAGGAAATTGAAAATGCTTTTCAAAAGTGCTGGCAACTTTTATAGACGAGCAATACCTTGATAATGTGTGGAAAGATACAGGTACAACTATACAGTTCATTGGTGAAATCCATATCATCATCTGACTTGTACTGAAGAACGAGAATCAAGATGATTATAATAATGAAAGATAGTAAGATATTTCAAAAAAAAGTTGATTTCTCTCTTCAGAAGAGTCAACATTCTTTGGATATGCCATGAGAAGAGGAATGATGGAGCACATCATGACAAAAGGCACACTGAAAAGCACCAAATGGATAGGGGTAAGCCAAGAGAAAAATTATTAAATAGCTTAGCATTTGGACACGGGGGAACATTAGAACCGAAAATGATTGGAAGCACATGAGACAGATGTGATAACCAATGCCACATACTACTACTATGAAATCAATATCAAAATTTCAAGTAAGAATTCAGCTACACCAGTGAACTGTACAGTTGATAAGTTAATATATGAAAAGTAAAGAGATATTTCCCCAAGTTGAGGAAGAGGAATATCTTCTGGTTATCTGAGTACTTTATTGTCAGTGTGGTCTATTGACTGCCCCCCTATCTGAGTACTTTATTGTCAGTGTGGTCTATTGACTGCCCCCCTATCTGAGTACTTTATTGTCAGTGTGGTCTATTGACTGCCCCCCTATCTGAGTACTTTATTGTCAGTGTGGTCTATTGACTGCCCCCCTATCTGAGTACTTTATTGTCAGTGTGGTCTATTGACTGCCTAATTTAGCTGTTTGGAAGTTTTACCTGTCTGGCTGACCCTGTTAACACCTTGGAAACTGGGTCCATAGTCATAACCTCTGAGTCTTAGATCCTTGTATATCTCCTCTTTGGTCAATTCAAACTCAACAGACTCCTTCTTATTGAGCAATTCTTGTACAGGTGAATACTGATCCCTGTCCATGAAAGTTCCTTCAGGTGTGTAAACAAGGCCACTAACCACCAGCTCGTTATGTTCACATATTTCAAACTCTCCAGTTGCAGGCATGAGGTTGACACTCAGAGTGACAGTTCCTGAAAATTAGAAGGATAGTGTCAGGTAAAACACATTTAAGGTGCTATTTTGAAGATAGACATTTAAAAAATTATAAAACTGGTGTAACCTTATTCACAGTTTAACATGTTTACACAAGACTCATTATACCCCATCCAGTACAAGGCTATTCCAAAAGCACTGCATTTGCATTGAAGCCGAAGTCTTCTGGGTATGAAAGAAAAGTCACTCTCGGACAATTTCTTGATGTTATCATTCCATGATTTTCTGGGCTCCTTCTTTCACCCTCGACTGTACCTTGCAAAACAATTTTAGAACGTGATTCACATCTCCGTTACATGTTCAAACCAAACAAAGTTTATGTCTAGGTTATTCAAACAAGGTTATTCATCACTACCAAAAATGGTTCCTATTAATCAGCAAGATTTGTTTATTTGCTGCTGGACAAATACATTTGTCTTGTGTTCTAGATAACTAATACTTAATAGAAGTCTGCAGCATTTGTTTTCAAAAAGCCTGAACAATCCTATCCATGTCAGCATTGAGTGTCCGAACTTAAACATTCTCGCATTTATTTCTGTTCAGAAGATAGTAAACAAACAGAACTTCTGGCACTATAACACTGGGAGGCTGTAGTAGGGACAGATTCCTCAGCCCATGCTGAGATAGATCAAATGGATAGTACGGTAATGAAAGTGGTGTACATTGATTATTCATAGACTTGTGGTTTTACTCTCCTGGACATGTGGGAGTTCGCTGCAATGAATGGGAAGACACATTAGCTATGCAGGCACCAATGACATGTCAAAATCACAATAACAGCACTAAATAAAGGCACAAGACTAGATAATATCATCTTGCGATTGCAAGAATTTGTAATGACTCGTGATTTATTGAACGGGTGTAACCAACAAGCTGCAGAAACCATCAGCGTATATACTTTTGGCCATGCACTGGAAAGGCCAAGCACAGAACAAATAGTATAATTAATAATTGAAATGTATCCTGTACAGGACATTGCTATTCAACTATTATTGAATTTGAGGTGTCATAACCCATACAATCATATTACCAGTACATTATGGGTGGTCGACAGTCAAATCACCTAGTCTGATGAGGTGGGTTTGCTGCCGTACCGGCACAGGGTATAACGTAGATCCTACTCAAACTCAACACAGTAGTCTATATCAACATCAGGAAAACAATTTACAATGGGCAGACAGTAGTCTATCTCCATACAATGTATGCAGACTTGGGCAGACAGTAGTCAATCTCCACACAATGTGGAGATTTGAATAAAATATTTTTTTAAATGTAAAATTGAAAAATCACAATTAATTTGTAACTATGTACCTGAGGCAGGGAGCACTGTGGCCCGGTGTATGTTGACATCCTGAAACACAACAGGCATCTGTTCATACAGTTGACCCTTCAACCTAGCTAGAGCCCTCCAAGCTAGCACCAGATATCCTGTGGCAGGATATAGCACTCTGCCATCAATTTTGTGGCCGGTCTGTTTAGTTGAAGGATAGAGAGAACACATTATGTAAGAAGCTTGTAAGGATTGATAATAGGTAAGATGTACAGCAGCTGAAATTTAACAGGTGAAACTAGGAAGCTTTGCTAATCAATGGAAACACACATAATACACATGAAAATTAATGTTTCAATCAAAAGAAATTTATCCAAGAACATATTCACAACATATGACAAGTAGGAATGGCATTGTCCACATCCTATAACAAAAAATTTAATTTGGAAAGAGCTCATTGCTTCTGGTCAGTAAAATAGCTAATTCAACATTTAATTTGCAGTATTGTTCTGATTATTTTTTATGAGGTCACATGTGTTGCCGAGGCCTGAAAGGAAAGCAAAGAATACCAATAGTGTATGGTTTAAGTGAACCAGAAGTCACGCTGAAGTCAGATGTGTCAGGCAGAAAGGCGAAGATAATTACAGCCAAACTTTATAAACTATGGCACAATGCATTCGAGAATAGATGCCTCCGAAAGATCATAAATACTAGTTGGAAAGACTTCAAATTAAATTATATATTAAGAGAGGAGACAAAACAAGAATATGTGACGAACATCATCAGAAAATGCAGCTGGACATACATCGGCCACAAACTTAGAATGAAGGAAGACAGAATTCCACGACTAGTCTTAATGTGGACACCAAAAGGGTAAAGAAAACAGGGAAGACCAAACACAACAATCAGAAGAACATTTATGAATGAATTAAAATCAACAGGCATAAATGCACAAGACATGCAATCCTTGGCAACTGACCGACGGGCATGGAGAACTATGACATCCGCCCTATGTGTCAAACTTGGCAAAAGAGGAACTGACTGACAATGCATTCCATTCTTCAGGCTTGATCTTGCTAACCAACAACAGTTCGAGAAGAAACTAGAATAATAATATGACTGGGATAATTGGTACTTGTTTGACAGTAAAGTCATATTATTTGTGAAGCCATCCAGCTTTGGCATGCAGTAACATTCATTGTCTTAAATGTTCAAGTTAGTTGTAGTTTGTAGTTCTATTTTTTTTTCTTTGGTTCCTAAATATATTCGATCTTTTTCTACATTCATTGTCAAACATCTGCAAATTAGCAGAATGTAGTCGTGTTAAAATTTACAGCTTAGCTTTGATATTCATGCATTCAGCATGATACACCAGACATCGGCATGGAATACAGGCCACTTTGACCACCGATGGGGTGCGACAGTAAACTCCACCCCAAAACCTCTTTAGTTGCTTCTGATGTTCGTCCGTCGTAATCGACAATGATCAAAAACTCGATACATTGCTTCTATGACATGCTTGACAGGTAACAGTGATCCAATTACCTGCTCACCATTCAGACACTGACAACATATTAAAATATATATAAATATATTTAATATATTACAGACACTAATTTAAAGCTTAACCATCTGAAACGGTGGTAAAAATGCCCTTCTCAGGGTGAAAATGACATGAAAGTACACGAAATCACCTTTCTGCATTCATTATTTTTTGTCTGCCTAGTCTTTCAGGCTAGACGCCAAGACAAAGCTTCCTGCCATCTCCAGGTCAAAGCGCTGCATTAAGTTTTTGCCTCAGCTCAGTCGTGTGGCTATGTATTGCCTCGCAGTTCTTTGAAATCTGGATGTCTTGGAATATGTCTGTAATTGGATGTCTGTATTCCTGTTCCGCATGGACATTCATTTGTGTGAACAACCATATCTGGCCCTGTAGTCTGCAGTAGTCAGTTCTAAGTGAAAAGATGACGGTCTGTGGTTGTCTATGCAGTTGGTGTATGGGTTATATTTTCTGATAACGTCCTAGTTTTAGTCTAATTTTGTGTAATATGCCTTCATTTTTATTGTTTTGTAAAGCTTCTTCAGTGTTCATTATGAAACTCCCGCTTGATTTCTCTTGTAACAGGACAATGGTCCTACAAGATTTCCAGTTGGATGTAGTCCGGAGAATTGAAATGCGTTGTGTCGCGGTTTTATTTGCGCCAATGTCAGTCAATGACATATCAGTCTTCCATGGAGTAGAGCTTCTAAGATTCACATGTCTTGTCCTTATAGGAATTAGCATTTTTGCTTCAACACAATTTTCTCTACAATAACAAGTGACAGCCAGAAGGCACAAAATAAATGATAGAAAGATATCTTACTATATAATGGTCAGGCGATTCCTCTGACACGTCAATCTCAAACACAGCATCTGAAGAAGCAGCTCCTTTACTGAGAGTGAATTCATCTTCTCTGGGTGCATCCCACAATGTTGAATGATCCCAAATATTTGAGATCGTTGGTCCTACCATTGGTGTTCCTCTGGGTACTGGAAACTGAACTGGTGGAAAGGCTTTCAAGGGGCTCATATTCAAGCCATTGGCAAAACATCTGTGTGGAGGCAAAAGTGTAGCAGATAAGAACTATGTGTACTAAGTAATTATAAATATAAGCCGCCCATGTGTTGTTGAGACCTGTAAGGGGAGTAAAGAAAAGCAACAGTTTACTTTCCATGGATGTCTTTAGAGGCGACTAAGGAGGTTTTGCAGGATCTGACCATCCCATCCCATTAAGGGTCAAAGTAACCCAAAAGCCATGCTGAAGTTCGATTGTCAAGCTAAAAGGTACACCCATCGCAGGTAATCTGTAAACCGTAACACATTCCATTCTCCAGCCTACATCATGCTGATATGTAGGAGTTTGAGGACAAACACAGATGACAGACATTAATTGAGGAGTCATGGTGACCCAAGGTTCAAGTCCACACATCAAGCTTTTAGTAAAATGTGCCCATGGTCAACCTAGACCTCTAGGATTTCAGAGCTCATGCTGAGATGTTCAATGAATGATATCAACGGGTCATGTCCTGCCAGTCACTTGTTCATACTCAAATTCCCACTGGTTAGCAGGATGCATTCTAGAGAACAGAATGTGTTGCCATGGCGTACACTATAGCTATGAAATTTGCACCATTTGTAGTAACCAATATCAGCAATGTTGTCGTGTCACTTTAACCTATGGGGAAACATCCCAAACCTCCTTAGTCACTCATATGACATACATGACAAATCGGTGTTGCTATTCTTTCCTCCCCTTCAAGTAATTGCAACAAATCAGCAGCCTACAAACAAGGAGATTGTCACATCTCAACTGTCCGTACCTGCCATCCTGGACTAACTTGACATAATAAACCTGAATCTCTGGTAATAGTGGATTTTGTTCACTAAATTAACCTTAGGTTCCACAACGTGGATCATTTCAAACAACTATCAAACTAAACAAAAACTCATTGCAACTATCAAACTAAACAAAAACTCATTGCAACTATCAAACTAAACAAAAACTCATTGCAACTATCAAACTAAACAAAAACTCATTGCAACTATCAAACTAAACAAAAACTCATTGCAACTATCAAACTAAACAAAAACTCATTGCAACTATCAAACTAAACAAAAACTCATTGCAACTATCAAACTAAACAAAAACTCATTGCAACTATCAAACTAAACAAAAACTCATTGCAACTATCAAACTAAACAAAAACTCATTGCAACTATCAAACTAAACAAAAACTCATTGCAACTATCAAACTAAACAAAAACTCATTGCAACTATCAAACTAAACAAAAACTCATTGCAACTATCAAACTAAACAAAAACTCATTGCAACTATCAAACTAAACAAAAACTCATTGCAACTATCAAACTAAACAAAAACTCATTGCAACTATCAAACTAAACAAAAACTCATTGCAACTATCAAACTAAACAAAAACTCATTGCAACTATCAAACTAAACAAAAACTCATTGCAACTATCAAACTAAACAAAAACTCATTGCAACTATCAAACTAAACAAAAACTCATTGCAACTATCAAACTAAACAAAAACTCATTGCAACTATCAAACTAAACAAAAACTCATTGCAAAAACACAGATATTGCAATTTAACTTAGACCTATACTTAATTGCTAATAAATGGAAATGATTTGCGTCAATGGCCCGACACCTCCGCTTTCTGTGGGATTGATTCATAACACTGTATTATCGTAATTATTATCTCAATCTGAAGTGTAATCACTTTCAATTTGTGTTACTGTAGCAATCTTCTTTTTCATATCCTCTAGCACTGTGATTATTATACACTAGAAGATTACTATTAGCACAGTCAGAACTTGCGGTACTAACACAATAACAGTGCCTCAACTGAGAAAACAATAGCACACTACCACATTTGACTTACTTGCCCAGGCTGGAGAAGAAGAACTCCAGGTTGTTTGCATGGAAGCGTTTCATCAAACCAACAAACACAGCATCAGTGCTGAATGATCTCTTCAGAATGGCCTGCAGCAAACAGTGAGGAGCAATCTCAATGGCTATGGCATTGCTTGGAACTTTCTGAAGACCCTCCTGGAACAACACTGCGCTGACCAAATTGTTGACATGGTACTCTGCAGAGGAATACTGAGCTAGTTCCTCTCCCCATCTGGCTTCTGGTACAGATGTACTGACCCACTTAGAAGACCGTCTCTTGGGTTTGATAACCTGCAATAAAATAACCAATCATACTTGTTATTAAAATAATAACTAACCAATCATACTTATTAAAAAAACATAACCAATCATACTTATTACAAAAATAACTAACCAATCATACTTATTAAAAAACCTAACCAATCATACTTAACCTAACCAATCATACTTGTTATTACAAAAATAACTAACCAATCATACTTATTACAAAAATAACTAGCCAATCATACATGTTCCTATTAAACAAGTAGCCAATCATACATGTTCCTATTAAACAACTAGCCAATCATACTTGTTCTTATTAAAACATAACTAGCAGGTCCAACATATTATTTCACTCATATATTGGAGTGGTCATACAAAACGTGCAACCAAACATTAATTTGTGGTCATACATGTTTTTTTTCTATTCTCAAAGCCTTCCCCCACTGATCAGGAGTATGTAGCCCGCAAAGCATTCTGCATGCAGTTGAGGTTTACAGCTTGACTAATATGTGTGCATTCAGCATGACACATTCAACTTTAGCACCACGTCCATGGCCCAAAAGGAAAACTAAGAATAGTTACTTGCCACATGTCACAAGAGATGATTAAGGGGGTTTTGTGGTGTAGTTGGCTAACATATTCCATAGAGGATAAAAGTGGCTCATATTATAAGGCACAGATATGTTAGCAAAGTTGTGAACCATGAAACTATGTATTCTGCTCTCTGGACTACATCTACCAAACTCCAGGAGTTTGAGAAAGAATACAGAAGAACTTCAGCATTATGTTGCAGTTGTTATATTAAGTGTGACAATTTTCTTGAATCTGTAGTGTTTATATAATATATATATATATATATATAAACAGTCAAAATTATTTGACACATTTAATTATGGCCTGGGTGGTATAGATCAATCATCACTGATGTAGATTGCTCAATCTCCAGGTGGTAGTGTTGCAACAGGTTGAATCATTGCAGCCCGACTAAATTAATAACAGGAATTTACATGCGCAGTCGCCGGTGTGAGATGAAGTTGAAGGAAAGCATGAATTGATAAATTAAGGACTAGTCATGATTAATATTCTCCGCACTCATACAAAGTGAGAACAGAGAAGAGGGGCTCATTTTTTGAAATATATTTCCAAGTGACACCTCCATGATCCTGGAAGGTTATGGGTTGTTGATGAAACCTAATAACAGCAGAGCTGACGTGTCAAAATCCGATGTGGAGTTCAAAATATGCGCATATTTCAGCCTTCTTCAAACTAGCAGCACGTCGTTCAATCAAACAATAAAACATTTGGGTGGTTTCTCTAGTGCCGAAAATGGATGTGTCAGATTTGACACAATGTTACCGTTAATGAAGCAGATAAAAATGGTCATGCAAAAATGGAATTAAATGAGAAATGTGAAACAGTCCCCACAATGTTTCTATACCAATGGACCGCATCTATATCACAATGAGAATTTCTATCCCACAAACTCATGTATATCACAATGAGAAATTCTTTACCAGGACCTCATGTATATCACAATGAGAAATGTTGAGTTCTGAGTAAAGTAATGAGATATAATTAACAACAAACCTTGAGAAGTGCAGCTTTCAGTTGTGGTGCAATATCATTCATGTAGTAGGAGTGGTATGCAACATTTGATGAGTTGACATCTCGAGCAAAGATGCCCTTGGCCTTCAATTCCTCCACAAACTTGGTGGTAGGCTCGTATGGTCCAGAGATTGTGACTGTATCCACTGAGTTGTGACAGGCTGGTACCACGCCTGGTGGGCAGAGTTTTTTGCATTCCTCCCAAGACAGACCTGTGTAAAGATTACATGTTTCTTAATTTTCACAATATACAATTTAATGTTTTCATGGGATCCTACCCAATTTTACTTCACATGATTCTGAAGGATATTCATTTATTAGACAACTCATCCACCCTACACAACAACATGATGATGTTGAATGTATTTTCTGAACAAATATAGACATGATTCCAAGTAACAAAAGAATAATATTTTTTCTTTAAACCATGTTACTTAATAATTGTCTGCTACTTCTGTGTTTGTTCTCAGACCCCAGCAATTTAGCAGGATATAGTCCACAGAATGAAATGCATTGTAATAGTTTACAGCTTTGCTGTGATATCTGCACCTTTTGTCCTGACACATCTAACATAAGCAAGGCTTTTGGATCACTTTGACCCTATATGGGATAGGACAGCCGTCCCATAAACTCCTTAGTTGACATGCGTAGAATGTAAATAGTGTTGCTGCCCAGCTGGGGTCCCAGCAACACAGGTTCTTCGTGTTTGATGTATGCCTCAATGTATCAATCATATGCTATAGGAATGCTTAAGATAGTGTGGCAAAGGACTTCTGGAAATGAAACTAGGTCTTCTCATTAGCAATGTCACCCTGTTAGGCTAACATTTCGTCCATCTCATTTTCCCTGACTTGTGAATAACTTGAACCAGCTAAAAAAAAAAAAAACTACTGAGTACAACATGATTTGCATGGAGGTTAGCTTTAGCTGGTCTTTGATCACAACAAACTATACACAGTATTGTGGTATAAGCTTCACTGATGACTCGTCACAATGGCAAATTATTGATTATCATTCCACAAAATTTTGCATGTTACTTTTCCGTGATGGCAGATGTGGAAAAAGTTATTAAAAAGAAAATAGGAATGTTTAAAAATACTGTCAATGATATGAGTAAAATGTTGACATCGAAACAGATCTTGCTAACAAGCTAAACATGAGAATTATAACATGCTACGTCTACATTAATGTATGGTTCAGAAACATGGACAATAAACGAACAACTTGAAGACAAAATTGATGTCATTGAGATGAGGATATATAGAAGAATTTTATGGAAGGAGAAAGAAAACAAAGAGGTTCTAACACCACTACGTACGGAAAAAAAATTATTAATTGAAACAGATCAAGTAAATAAAATAATCTGAACATATTTAAAGGTAAAGTCAAGTTGAGCAAGAGGTAGGCAGAGATACAAGTGAGAGAGTATTACAAGATAGACAAGTTACAGCCTAACAGAGTGCACCATCAAGACAAGATGTTGGAAGTGTGTTGCTGCAACCTTCGTTGCGGAGACGGCACCTAATGATGATTGACATTTCATATCAAATGACCTATCTGATGTGGCCAATAACGATTTGCTTTTTTCTTATGATAGGTTTAGGGTTAGGGTTAGGGCAGACCTAGAGGCCGACCACGAAAACGATGGACAGCCGAAATAAAAGGCGACAAATTCCACAATAAACTCAGCACATACGAGTTCGATGTCCAGAAATCTCGTCTACCCCTGATGCTGAAAGGCAACAAAGGGTTTAGCGAATAGATCGATAGATATATTGTCCATGATTTGCATCCATGACAGGTAAAACAGAACCCATCAATTCCCTGAACCAGCCAATGTCAATAACAAATGTATACTTCTTCTTCTGCATTCGTTCTCAAACTCCTGCAGATTAGCAGGATGTAGTCCGGAGAACGGAATGCGTTGTTATGGTTTACAGCATCGCTGCGATATCTGCGCCTTTTGGCCTGACACATCCGACTTCAGCATGGCTTTGGGTCACTGACCCTATATGGGATGGTACAGATAACTCCATCCCATAACCTCCTTAGTCGCCTTTTACGACATGCGTGGAAGGTAAACAGTGTTGCTATTCTTTGCACCCCTTTCGGGCCCCGGCAACACACGGGCGATAAATTTATAAAAAATGCAAGTCCTGTCAGCTATTTGACTTACCAACTGCAGCCATCTTTCCTGCAGGTAGTGTAGCCTCAGAAATACACCTGCCTCTCCAGTATGCAGCCAGCACAGTCTCTTCAGCTGTCAAAGAACCATCAGCATAAGCACAGCCTAGTTCTCCTACTGAATGTCCAACAATGCCATCAGGCTTGATGTCCAGGGATGTCAATACATCAACAAGGGCAACCTAATGATAGAGATCAGCTTATTCAAGCACAAAATAGAATAAATAATAATAATATCCATAATCCGTCATGGTAATAGGGATGCCACACTGGAAACAGCAAAAAAAGTTATCCAAACATTTCTATCATCAGCCATTCAGAGGAGTGTAGAGACATCACATGCAGTCCATTCTGTGATATCAATCCAGGATTTTCTGTAAGCACGTGTTCTTGTACTGTACTGCAGTTTCTTTTGGTCTTCCTGTTTACTTTACTATTTGTTACCCATTTCTTATGTTTCTAGTGGTAGTATATGGCAATCTACTGAATGTATTTACACTGCCTAGAAAATCACTAGTCAACAAATGATGGGTTGATCACTAAGTCCTGAATAGGATACTAACTTAGTATCAGTCTGTTATTCACTCTGAAATAAGTTCAGCATACAGAATACCCTACACCTGATTACTAGCTAAAGACAAAATACTAGAACAAACTTACGTACCTGTATGGAAGCAATACCAATGAAAGATGGTATAGTCTGATCAAATGTTTTCTCATCACCATTCATAATGAGATCGTACAGGTTAATGTCATATCTGCTGAGGATTTCTGTAGACCGCAAGATGGATTCTCTGAATACTTGCAGCTCCATCATTTGTCTGCCCATGCCATGCCATTGAGTTCCCATTCCAGCAAACACAAACCAAACTGGGCGACGATCTGGGCTGCATCTCTATAAATATAAAAAGATAATTATCTTACAGACTTAACTCGGGCGAAGAGAAGTTATTTTTTAAAAATCAACCAAACTGGATTATGCTAACTGAATTAAAGAATAAGTGACTGCTTGCAATCTACCGTATATACTGTCATCTTTCCACCACATTCAGATTCAAAGAGCCATGTGCCTAATGGCAAAGGGAAACTGAGTCCCAACATGACTGAGATGGTCACTGAAACAGACAGCAACCTACATCATAGAATCTGTAGTCCCAACATGACTGAGTGATTATCGCCAAAGAAGTCTTTCCTTTCAGTTCCCTAGGGAAGTAGGGCTGTGCTGCATCGTTTTTCTCAACTGTGCCCATGAGTTCCTAATTGATTTGGTATCTTTCTCCACTGTTAATTTTTAGAGATATTGTGAGTCCGACTACAATAAGACCATAACCGCCCGTGTGTTGCCGGGGCCCAAAAGGGTAGCAAAGAATAGCAACACTGTTTACCTTCCACGCATGTCGCAAAAGGCGACTAGGGAGGTTATGGGATGGAGTTGGCTGTCCCATCCCATATATGGTCAATGACCCAAAGCCATGCTGAAGTCGGATGTGTCAGGCAAAAAGACGCAGATATCGCAGCAATGCTGTAAACCATGGCACAGCGCTTTCCGTTCTCCGGACTACATCCTGCTAATCTGCAGGCGTTTGAGAACGAACGAAGAAGAAGACCATAACATTGCCTTATTTCTTAAATTTCAAGAGTTCAGCTAGTTGATCCAATCGGTTTTTTTGTTTTCAATCTCAGTTTCTGTAACGATAGTGGTGACATTTTGTCAGCCCAACACTCAACTTTCATTACACAACTGGAAAAATACAAAGAGAAGATAATGAGCATATTCTTTGCTTTCTGGACATGAATTCCAGGTCTAGATTGCAGCACAGACGATCTTAAATATGGCAGTGGTGTCCAATATGAACCGTTGTAAGTAATTAAAAAAAAAAGGATATCCTGGTATCTTCTTGATGCTGAACAATGCACATACTTTCAATAAAATGGGTTTCTTCTTCTTCTGCATTTAGAATTCTTATAGTGCAGCTAGATTTTCAGGCCAGGATCCATGGCGATACTCCTAGTCTTCATGTCAAAGGGGCTACAACCAAACTTTTTTGTCTGAGACCAACTCCCGTGTGGCACACCTTGCCTCGGTTCTTTGTGACATGGACATTCTTGGGGGTATGTTTATGTTCAGAAGTCTGTATTCCTGTTCCTTATGGATAATCACATCTCAGTAGCCTCCTGCTCACTGTGAGCTGGCAGGATGTCCACCACCTGCAGAAACAAACTGGTCAAGGAAAGCCAACATTAAACAGTTATCATCACTTGCCTGAACTTCCTCAAACTCTGTTGGAGAATTGAGAAGACAGTATCCTCTGTAAGGTACTATATTGGTTGGCAGGTTTGCAGACTCTTGAATCAGAGTCTGAAATTCTACACTCTGTGCATTCTTCTTGGCATCTGCTATTATCTTCTTCACTCCTTCTTCTGTACGAGCACTGCAGGTAAAGAGTCTCAACTTCTTGCTTGCCACATGTGGCTCAGCCTGTTCTTTGTTGTGAGATCTGAAATTGTGTAAATACTTTATCAATACAGGAATTATTTGCTACTTTGTATATATTTTCTAAAAACACTACTTAAAAAAAAATTGGTAGCATATCCTATTCAGGATGTAGCTATCAACCCAGAATTTTTCGGCTGTGGTATTTTTCTCTCTCAGAAAGTACTACTACATGGAGCTATTGTGGTGTAATGTAAAGTAATGTTGCCACACATTGCTCAAGTATTAGGGTCGTCATGAAGTTATATTTGCGATTTTTAAAATGGCGTTTTGCGATTATATTAAGGACATTAAACATAACACAAATCCTCATAGCTCTAAAATCATATACGCAAGAAATCATATCTAACCTGAATACTGCATGAACGTTAGCACCACCAAAACCAAAAGAGTTCATCGCAACAAGTCCTCCTTTCCAGGGAGTGCACTCTGTGACTACTTGAAGACTGCCATCAGTCAAACCTGGAATTTCTGGATTAGGAGTCTCATAATGAAGATTGGGAGGGATCACATTGTCCTCCATGGCAATGATGATTTTGGCAATAGAAGACAGACCTGAATAGAATATAGTAACAATAGATGTCAAAGTTGAAAAAAAATTACAACAAAGAAATATACTTGTATTATCTTCTTCTTCAGAGTTCATTCTCAAACTCCCGCTGATTCTCTCTTGTAGCAGGACAATGGCAATAACTAGAAGTTCTGCAGAACTTAATCCAAAGAATGGAAATTTGTTGTGTCACTGTTTTATTTGCCCCAATGGCCTGACAGAATGCCTTCATCGGAACATATTTGTATTAAGAATGTAGCAAATGTTAGGGGTAATCAATTTATATTGAGATCATTCTCACTTCCCTGCCACTTAGCAGGATGTCATCCGGAGAACAGACAGCAATTGTATCATCCACTTAGCAGGATGTCATCCGGAGAACACAGCAATTGTGTCATCCACTTAGCAGGATGTCATCCGGAGAACAGACAGCAATTGTATCATCCACTTAGCAGGATGTCATCCGGAGAACAGACAGCAATTGTGTCATCCACAGAACAGAAAGCAACTGTGTCATGGTTTATAGTTTAGCTGCGCCTTACAACCAGACACATTCAACTGAACTATGATTTTTGGGTCACTTTTGACTCTCTTATGGTATGGTCCGCAGGTACATCCAACCCACCCCCCCAAAGTTACCTTAGTCACTTTATGACATCCATGGCAGGTCAATTGCTATTCTTTGTTCCCCTTTCTGCAACTCCAGCAACACACTGGCAAGGTATATGGTGTGTGTGTATATAAATTCAATTGGTAGCGTATTCTATTCAGGATGTAGATATCAACCCAGTATTTTTAGGCTGTATTGATTTTCTAGGCAATATAAATGTTCAGAATAGTTTAGAATAGAATAGTTTGCCATTGCTTTCTGAACGGTCTGGGTGCACAATTGCCTGTGGTTGGAATCAAACCCAGTACCCTGACTGTCACAGACATGTTCTGTGCCATGCCACCACAGAGCCTGACTATATATATATAAAATATATTAATCAGAGTCACTCTATCGCTTTAACCTAATAACTAAGAACAACGAAGAAACAGTCGCTGCCTAACAAGCATCATCTCAAAGTGTATTCAGATGTGTTTTCAGTTCACACACAAAAATTATGATCTACACACTCACCAGAAGCAGCTTCAGGATGTCCCATGTTAGATTTTGTAGATCCAATAAGCAATGGCTGCTTCCTGTCCTTACAGAACACATCAACAATGCTATTTGTTTCTTGTGGGTCTCCAACCTTTGTTCCTGTACCATGCGCTTCCATGTAGGCGATCTGCAAATAAAGTATGTATTTATTTATATGTAAACTATATGTTATATTATGATTATAGAACACCCCCCTCCCCAAGGGATTATGTGTATGTCACTCTTGTGCCATATTCCAGCTAGTATTTTACTTTCAGCTCCATATCAGTTATTTTTATGGTATTCTTTCTGATGGGGAGGTTTCACATAGTATATGCAAGTCCTTAATTGTTTTTCTATGCAATGGAGTAGTATCAATGCATATGCGAGTTCAAGTGCTAAGATGTTATATTGAGCAAAACCAACCTTCTTTATGGATGCGAATCATGGACAATAAACAAAAGAGTTTAAGATATGGTGGAGGTAACTGAGATGTGGTTTTTGAGAATGATGAAAATTACATGTACAGCCAAGAAAACTAATGTAGAAGTCCTCAGAGATGCTGGAGTAAAAAGATAAATTAATAGCAAAAATTAGCAAGAATAAGTAGTCAAAGATTTTTGGGCATGTCATAAGAAAGGCAAAGCTTGAACATTTAGTAACCACTGGAAAGATCAGTGGCAGAAGAAACAGGAATACAGAGAGAAATTTCTGGATGGATAGTCACTGTGGCACAAAATGTCACCAACTCTTCTTTCTGTCCTCATGTAATTTTCGGTGTTGAGAGGAGAGTGAGTGTACGGTCTTTTGCCCTTCTACTGTTATATTTCTTAGTGTCTAATACATTATCTATCCACCTTTTACAAGGGCGTCCATTAGAGCGACTTTTTGTATCGTTTGTTAAGGTTTTCTTAGAAAATAATTTGCTCTTTCTGTCTGGTTATGTGGCTGAACCATTCAACTTGTTTCGCACTATATTCTAATGTTAACATGATCCCTAATTTTTTTCTTAGTTCTTCATTCTTTTGTCTCTCAAGCTAACTCCAATCATACGTCTTACACATTTCATTTCAGTTGTGTTAATCTTATGAATTGTTCTAGAATCCAATGTCCAAGTTTGATACTGATAACATAACACTGGTAGAAAAATGGTGTTGAATAGCGCAGCATCTGTCCTTTTCGTTTTCATCTTTCTATTTTCTTATTATTAGTCCATAGCCTTCACATGTCCATCGTTCAGTCGAAATGGTTAAGACATTGAATGTATTACTGACCAATGCTACGACGGATGTGTCGATCCAAATATGACAGCGACAACTTACTTTTGTGTTCTCTGGACTACATCTGCTGGAAGGAAATATTGTAGGACTATTATCCTACAATGAGAGAAATTTGGTGGGAGAGAAGAAACACGAAAATAAATTGTATACGTCAATTACAACAAATTCAACTCACATCAAGTGGATTTATGCCAATCTCATGGTAAACTTCATTAACCAATCTCTTCTGAAGTTCTCCTGATGGAAATGTTATACCTGTCAAGAAGACAAACTTGCATTAGTTAGTTATTAGAAGATGTAACCATCCAAATATTTTCTATTAGCTCTACTTCTTGTTCTGTGCTCAGGATTCTTTGGTCTTTATATATCTTCAGGCCAGCGGCCAGGACAAAGTTCCCAAGGTTAGAGCAGGCTAACCCTAGTTTTTTGCCTCAGTTTAGTCCATCGGGCAGTGCACTGACTTCCTTGTTAACCTTTAGAATCCTGAATTAAAATTACACAAACCTCCTCTTTCCTATCCCATACAAAACCTATCCAGAAGAGGACAAGCTAAAATGTTAAAATTTTTAAAGCATGCATACCTTGTTCTTTGTATCCATCACAGTTAGCTTTTGTGTGGACAACAGTGGCGTATATACGTCTGCAGTCAGCACTTTTCTGGAGGAAAATGGCCATGACGGCTTCACTACGACAATAACCATCACCTAGGAAATAGCAAAGACATAATGTATGAACATTATCCGTACATCCATTAATTACATGATGATTTTTTTAAACAAATTGTACTGGTATATCTTGTTAATGTTTATATTCAGTGTTATAAATTGTTTCCATGTAAAGCCATTTTTTAGATGGATCTCTGAAACTTTCAAGATACATGATTCGTATGATATTCCGCATGTTTTTGAATGTGAAATTTTTTTACAAAATAAAAAAAAAATTATTCCGTAAATAATTTCTTGAATTTTTAAATGCATATTCTTATTTAGTTTCACTTAAATTAGTTTACAATAACTGATATTTTCAGTTTACTTAAGCATTCAGTATTTCTGCAGAATAAACTCCCCCTTAAAACAACATATTATAGGGAAATGGGTACCACACTCTCATAGAAACATCAATATACAACATCTCAAAAAAAAATTTGATTTAAAAAAAACATGCATATCTGAACCTAATACATTTGAAATACAGTGGAATTCCTCTATAGTGCGTCCTATTATAACAAAATTCTCAATTTAACACCATTCAAAAGAGACTTTCTCTCAATTGCATTTATTCTGTTGTCGTTTTACGGTAAATAACAAATTTGTTATTGCATAAATATTTTGTGGGTCCTGACCATGTTGTTATAATGGGATGAAACTCTTGTCAGCAAACATATTTTTATCATGAGAAACTTCAAATGCTGTTAAATAGAGGTGCATTGGTGAATCCAACATGCTTCAAGATTATTATAAAAGGTTGACCATGCTGGCTTGTGGATGGGAATATCCACTTTATGTAGCATAAATAGCTGAGAATGGATTGCATTGAGCTGAGACGGGAGACATTGTGCAAGGAAGCCGACAACTCTATTTTACTCCACACTGTACCAATCCCAACAATTGTGATCACATTTTAAAGATTGTCCTGTTGCCAGTTCAGTTCTATTTCACCACATCCATTAAACATGTCTTCAGCACATGCCTTCCATGCATGACTTATGCCTCAGGTTACGGCACCAATAGCTTAAATGAACTGTGTAATTTGCCGTGCCTTTGATATTAGCTGTGTATTCATATGAGAACACACTCAAAAGTAAGGTACAGATATTGCAATCTTACCTTTAAATGTAACACAACATACACAGTGGAATCTATTTATAGCTCATACATTTATTAACAAAATTCCCAAGTAGATTATTTACTGTATATAACTGAATCTAGCGAATTTTGTTTCCTAAATATTTCACCGGAAAGGACAATTTTATATTCCACGTACCAGCTTCCTAGCCATATGACAGCTGTCAAATTATTGTTAAAAAAATTACCTTTGGCATCAAATGTTTTGCAAGTACCCTCAGGGGAGGTCATGCCCATCCTCATAAACTGGAGCGAAGTATTTGGCTTCAGGCAAAGGTTAGATCCCCCAACCAGTGCAGAGTCAATTATGCCCATTCGGATTCCCATCAAGGCCTGGTCTAGACACATCATGCTGGAAGAACAGGCAGTGTCCACAGCGTAACTGGGACCTACAGACAACATAACCATTATAAAACATACGCTGTATCTGCACAAAAACAGTAATTTGAAATTATGCATTTGAGGGAGCAGAAAGACATTTTGGTAAAATAAAAATATGGATACAAAAACTCACAAAACTATCATTTTACAAGTAGTAGAAACTATTATTTTACAAGTAGTATCAATTCTATCTCCAACAGTTCAATATTTTTTATTATGTTTACAGTTATTATAAGCGTACAAAGTATATTTACATTTCTTTAATATTATTAGCAGTCAATCTTCCGTATTCAAGAATTTGTGGATGTCTGTGCTGGATAGGATGTATTGGCCAAGATCTCTGTAGCAATTATTTTTAGGACCTTTCAATGCAATTTAATTGTCCGTGCCTTAGTTGTAACATTTTTTTCTGCTTGCAATTTGTCAAATGTTGCATTTATGTTTTGTCTACCCATTATAAGTCTCCATAATTATAATTGACTAACTAAAGATCTGATATACATCAGAAATATCTTTAGATCTGAAATATCTTCAAAAGGAGATATTCAGGTACCATTTTTTGAACCATGAAACACCTGAAAATTAGCTGGATGTGGTTCTGAGAACAGAATACATTGTCATGTTTTACAGATTTGCTGCGATATCTGCACCATTCAGCCTGACATATCAGACTTCAGTATGGCTTTTGGATCAATTTAACACTATAAGGAATGGACAGCCAACTCCAGCCCAAAATCTTCCTTGATCACCTCATACAACATGCATGGCAAGTAGCAATGTTGCTATACTTTATGAGTCATGTTATAGACCACGGAAGAAGATCGCTACAAGTCTAGCAAATCACAGGAAATCCTGGGTGACCATGCAGTGGATAACTTCTCACTGTGGAGTACCAGGAAATTCTTCTTCTGCATTCGTTCCTCAAACTCCTGCAGATTAGCAGGATGTAGTCCAGAACTTAATGCATTGTGGCATGGTTTACAACATTGCTGCAATATCTGCAACTTTTGGCCTGAAACATCTGATTTCAGCATAGTTTTAGGTCACTGGCCCTTTATGGGATAGCCAACTCCTCCCACAACCTCCTTAGTCACCTCTTGGAAGACTCACGACATGCATGGAAGGTATATGTTGGAAGAACAGTGTCGCTATTCTTTGCTTCTCTCTGGACCTGACAACACACGGGCAGCACCAGGAAATGAGAGAGTAGTTCGCCTGAGTATTGCCGGTCCCGTAATAGAGGAACAAAGATTAGCAACTGTTTACCTTCTATACATGTAATAAGAGCATCAGAAATATAAAATGTAAAGACACATTCAAAACAAAAAGATGTGGAGTTAAAAAATGAATATCATAAGCCACTTCTATCTTTAAGCTAGACAGATTTGTGCAACAAACCCCCATCTTCAGGATCTGTATGGGTAAGACTACTTGCACGTCACAAAATGAAGCACAGATACCTCTATGAAGCTGTAAAACAGGTCATAACACGTTCCGTTTTCTGGACTACATCCTACAGGAGTTTCGTCTTCTTCTTCAGTTTCCTATGCTCATAAGTCTATACAGGAACGTGGGCCGCCTCCACGAATTCAGTTGTCAGCAGGAGATCCTCACGGTTGCCCCACAGCTTTACCTTCAGATCTGTCTCTTGGTGCCATATTTTAGTTCTCACGTCATCAAAGAGTGGGCATGTCTAACATAAAGAAGTCAGCCGAATAACTTCTAAATAAAATTGTAACAGGTTAATAAAGGATGGGTCCCTAAGGTTATCGTATTGAAATATCTTACCTTTGAAGTCAAAGAAGTATGAGATTCTGTTGGCAAACATTGCACGGCAGCATCCAGGCATAGTGTAACCTACTAAAGTCTCAGCATCCAGAGACCATGCATCAGATGCGTCAGATTGGCTTACACCAATGTACACACCAGTCCTAGAGCCTCGTACACTTTCTATACTTTGTCCTAAACAGGGAAAAGCAATAGACAGTTTGTAAACATTTATCTGTAATGTGAAATTTCTTCTAGTCATTGAAAGACTATATTATTATTCTATACACATTTAGTTCCCTGCAGAGCATAAGTCCTCAACAAAGCCCCCTCCATTATTAGCTGTTGCTTCCAGTCCGTTGCATGTTCTACCAAACCTTTGTGTCTCTGCATCTAATTTTTACCTTTGGGTATTTCTGGGTTTTTTCTTCTCTTTCCAGAATAATACCTACCTTACAATGCTTTTAGTTGGTCTTCTTAATGTACCCCTCTGCAGTGCTGTTTCTTTGCCAGAGATTCACATTGGTGATCTTATACCATTATAAACCTATTCTACGCACTCATTTATTTATGAATGAAGTTTTCTGGTTGTCCCTTTTGTATAAACAGCATTTTTCTAAAGCCATATATCAGTACCGATTTAATATAAACAACATTCTTAGTTTTCTAGTTGATATAATTTCTTTTGAATTCCAAGTCACGATCTCTGCAAGTGTATTTCCGGTATAGGAAAGCTTGACAGTAGAGTTGGGAGAGGGCTGAATTCTTTGGCCCTTTTGTGCCTGAGCACATCGGGTACGGAAACATTTCTCTTCGCGAGAATGTGTACAGAATAGGAAGGCTCTACATTTAGAATTGGGTCAGGTCTCTGCCTATAAGGAGCACAGGTAACTAGAAGCTCGTCTCGAGCTAACAGAGCTTGTAGTTCCCCTTTCCTAGGAACTTTTCACTTACTATTTGCAGTTGGCGTTGCCCTCTGACACTGGTTCTGCCCTTTCATTGTATCATTGTACTCAGTATGAAATCTATTTGTCTTTCGCCATACATCTACCTTTAAGTGCCTTTTACATTGGCCACCCCTCCAATGTTCGGACTGGACTGACTAGCTTCACTGTATGTCGACAGTGTCGCTTATATGTGGTGATGCTGGTGGTGTCGGAGATATTGTCTGACTCTTATGCATTCAAATCTCTTTACATCTGCTACCTCCACATTCTAGGACACGATCTCAAAATGATTTGGCCAGAATCAGCTCGAGCTGCTGTATTTGTTTCCAGGGTGCACCGCGAGGAGGTACATTTGGAATCTTGGTTATCTAATCCTGGATAATCAGAAACTATATTTAAATGTATAACAAACAGAGGACTGTGGAGAGACAGACATGATCGCCTACGCCGAAAGGCATGGTACCAAAGAATGAAATTGCTCTCCAACATTTTCTATGCATCTCTGTCCTTTTTGTGCCCACTTGTCCAAACTGATTTTGTCTCTTCATCACCTGTTCTTCTCCATGTGTTTGAGTTTTCAACTTTCCTCTTTCCCTTGTGTTCCAGCCCAAAGCCTTCCTGGTTGTTATCAATTTTTGTGTGTTATATTTATCTTCATTTTCCCCTTTTTTTATCTTTACCTTCATCAGGCACGGGTGTGTTCTCTTCCACAACATGAGGGGCACGGGTGTGTTCTCTTCCACAACTTCAGGGGCACTGGTGTGTTCTCTTCCACAACTCATCATTTGATATCAACTCTTTTATCTAATTCAAAGCAAACCACGGAAACATCTGTGTGATAAATATTTTCACTCTCTACGTGATTTAATGGTTTACAAGCCATATTTCACAGCCATAAAGCAAATTAGGCTTCATATTTATATTAATCAACCTAACATTACAGGGCGAGGACTACTAAAAGTAACCCAGCCATATTAATTCTGCAGTCAATATTGATCTCCAATTAGATCAACAAATTTACCATCTCGTTTACGGCTTTCATGTAATTTCAAATAACTAAATATTTTTTTAGAAGCATATGTCATACCAGCAGTGTTTCTCAACCACCAGGTCATGACAACATGTCTACCAGGCCTCGAGAGCTTCTTGAATTGTACAATTATTTATAAGTACATGGAATTTGTCCCGAATCTGTGGCGACAAGGCATCTGTGACAGCCAAAAGATATCCTAAATAGGACATGTTAGCATTATAGGATTTGTTTGGACCGGGCACTGGTCTTAACTTTTTCCTCAGGCCACAGCTGCATAAAGATTGAAATGCATTGATATACAGAACAGCTATTAAACTGTTACTGAAGTTTGGGGGGGGGGGGGGAGAAGAACCTAATACGCCCAACCATATGCATTAAAATGAGTATACTCGGTTGAGACTACAGAAATGAGATGCATTAAATAATAATTGAAATATTCACCTGCGTCGACGATTGCCTCATATGCTACTTCCAGCAACATCCGGAGTTGTGGGTCCATGCAATTTGCCTGTTTGGGGTGAACGCCAAAAAAACCGGCATCAAAATGTTTCAGTTCATTGATTTTACCATTTTTCGGAGGCATGCCGTGTAAACCTGATGTGGAAAAAATACAAGAACAGTGTAAATTTTTTTCAGGCAAGCAATAATTTAATAAAAAAAACACAATTTATTTTATCTTCTGCGTTCAGGATTCGTCTGGTCTTACTAGATCTTCAGGTCAGTCGCAAGGATGAAGTGAACAGTTTTATCCAGATACTCACCAAAGATGGTTATGCTGGGCCACTGGCGCAATTGAAACTGTGGCACAATGCACTCCCATTCTCTGGACTATGTCCCGCAAAAATCTAGCAGGACCATTGTTCTGCAACAAGAGAGATCCAATGGGGAGTTTGAGAATGAATGTAAACAAATGTCCAGGTCAGAGCAACTGTCCCAAAATTTCTGCTCAGTTGTCTAGTGTAGTTATGTCTTACCTCGCAGTTCACATCTGAACAGTATCATATACATTATCTGTGTTCACTCTCAAATAATCAGCTCTAGTTTTTCTCATTTGTGCCGGAGAACTTGAAGTATGTTGTGCTGTTAGTTGTACAGGAGTTAATTACGTTATTTGTCCTTTTTGGCCAAGCACATCAAATTTCTGCATTGTTGAGTATATGTTCAGGAAGTTATACTCCTGTTCCACGAGAACATTCATTTGTGTAGTTCACCCTCATTCGGAACAGAAAAATTTTCCGGATGAGGAGATTTACTTAGCATATTAATCTCAGATTGATCCATTGATATACTTATTGACACCGTGGCCACGCTCGCTCATTACCATGAACACCCGCAAGTCCTGGCACAAATATAAAGGTCATTTTTCCTGTCATAGATTATTGTCTCCCCCTGTTGGCAGTGCAAGACTCCCGCTTCAATTTTGCAGAGCATGTTCATTGAATCACTTAAGAATGCATGAATGAGAATATTCCATGAGACATCAACGATGACAGTGACTCTGAACAGCGTTTCTCTCCATCATTGGGTCAAATGGCATGAGCACCTGGACCACTGGATCAGCAACCAGCCATCTCCATCAGTTCAATACAACTGCTACTATGATTCGCTGATTCTGATAACATGACATTACCGTTCGTATGATTTTAACTTTGTAAAAAATTGTCATAGCAAATGAGGAATAAATTCACCTGATGTAAATAACGGGGAAGTTTTTTGAGAAAAAATCTGCCCATGGAGCACTACAGTTCACCAACATGGGTAATTCGTGGCCAAAAATATCTATTCTGCTGAAATTAGTGATTTCTTCTTCTTCTTCCGCATTCGTTCTCAAACTCCTGCACATTAGCAGGATGTAGCCCGGAGAACGGAATGCGTTGTATCATGGTTTACAGCATTGCTGTGATATCTGTGCCTTTAGGCCAGACACATCCGACTTCAGCATGGCTTTGGGTCACTGACCGTATATGGGATGGGACAGCCAACTCCATCCTATAACCTCCTTAGTCGCCTTTTACGACATGCGTGGAAGGTAAACAGTGTTGCTATTCTTTGCTCCCCTTTCGGGCCCCGGCAACACGTGGACGAATTAGAATTGTTTTCTCTTTGGTGAATTATGATGTTTCAATTGACCGCTAGCTACTTTGTTGCTTGGCTCAAAGTGATAACACTGTGAATCAGTCACCTGACACTATTCATGGCATAAATTAATTACCCTCCCCACGGTACAGTTAAAAATAGTTCACACTTCACCCCATTCGTTCTTCCTTATGGAGTTCAGTCAATAACTGTGGCACCATTGACAAACACATATTTTGATACGTGTTTTTCCAAACAATCACTGGACCAACCTTAATTAAACATAAATAATTCAACAGCTAGTGGACTCCTGAGACAGTCAACCTGTATTGCCACATCCATCTTACTTCACAAAGTATGCAGTTTCCTGTCCAAATCATCAGGATGGTACCTGTATTGTCACATCCATCTTACTGCACAAAGTATGCAGTTTCCTGTCCAAATCATCAGGATGGTACCTGTACTGCCACATCCATCTTACTGCACAAAGTATGCAGTTTCCTGTCCAAATCATCAGGATGGTACCTGTATTGCCACATCCATCTTACTGCACAAAGTATGCAGTTTCCTGTCCAAATCATCAGGATGGTACCTGTATTGCCACATCCATCTTACTGCACAAAGTATGCAGTTTCCTGTCCAAATCATCAGGATGGTACCTGTATTGCCACATCCATCTTACTGCACAAAGTATGCAGTTTCCTGTCCAAATCATCAGGATGGTACCTGTATTGCCACATCCATCTTACTGCACAAAGTATGCAGTTTCCTGTCCAAATCATCAGGATGGTAAATAATAATGATGCTTGAAAATCTCCATCAAATGTCTCAATATGAGATACCACAACATTTTCATGGTCACAGAAGATCATTAACTGTCGTCCTTCTCGATACATTATTAACCAATCCAAGTATTCTTCACACATTTTTCACCATACACCACCAGAATTCTTTGAAGAATGGTTTGTCAACATGCAAGAAACTGAATCAGTTTGTCTAATTTGGACAGATTCATTATCACACCTGTCATGTCGACTGCCACAAAGCATACGAAGAGAATGTATGCTGATTACGGCAGTGATAACTTCATGATCCTCATATGTTAGCATGGGTGAAGCAGCACAGATGGGTTTCAAATGAACACACTTCCTTCCTGTGTTCCTTCCATCATCACTAGACTTCAGAAATTAGCTAAATGTGCTCTCATACACAGGAACACCTCTGCAGATGTAAACACCTGTTCATTCACTGTGACTTCCATATTGATGACTGACAAAGGTAGTAGTCACCCCCAGGCTCCAAGCACTGCCGTAGAGTTTGTCATGAATGGAGACACAATTGAATCCTCAATTCACATTTTTATTTCGGCAGGAATTTTTTTATATTGACGTGTTCCTCTTTATTTATTGCTGAGTGGATTTCCAGACTTCAAAATTTCCACAACAGCAGCGGTGTCGTTTGTGGTCTAGATTAAATTTGTATACAACCGAGTCACCTTGCCATACAGCCATAAGTAAACTCATTCATTCGGAAATAAATGTATGTGTTCATAAATAACTGATGCACCAATTTCCTTTTCTTGTATTTCTGTATTATTTCAAGTGAATGAATAAGCAACTTGATAATTGTTTGTTTGAGAACCCCAGGAATTACAAGCGATTAGCTCTTACTTCCTATGTGCAACGGGAAAGTTTATGAGCCTTCTTTCATACCCAGGAGACTTCACTTTTCGGTTTGGTGCAATGCCTATTGGACGAGACTTCTACTCAGGGGAAAGGTGTGTGCGTGTGTGTGATGATAATAATAATACCCATAATATGTCAGGTTCGGAGGGGTGTCACACTGGATATACATCAGCACAAAAAGCTCCCCAAACAACTCTATCCTCACCCAAAAAAAATCACACCAAGACGATTCCTTGATGTTATCAATCCAGGATTTTCTGTCTTCTCCTTTTACCCTCAACTGATCCTTGCAAAATAATTTTAGAAAGTGGGTCATTTCTCATTACTTGTCCAAATCAAACAAGATTACGCAATTTCACAACTGCCAAAAGTGGTTCTTAATAAGCAAGAAGTTGAAGATTTCAATTAATGTTCTGAGTTGTAAAATGTGTTGACATCAATCTCTCATCTGACATAATCTACAATCTAAATGCAGGTTATACTAGTCAAGCAGTTTCTGTAGACAGCTGAGAATTTATGGGTAATACCACCTGCTGTGCTAATGATTCATTACTCATCCTTACCTTACCTAAAAATCAATACTGTAAAACAACAATTTTTTTTTTACATAAAAATTAAATGCAAACAATTCTCACAAAAAACATTCTGTAAATATGCATTATGATTCACTCACCAACTGTCCATCTTCTATCATCAGCAGTGACCATATCTTCTTTATTCATCAGATGTTTGCGGAATTCTTCTATGTTGTCTGACTCAGGAAGACGTCCTGAAATGCCACTGATGGCAACTTCTCCATTGTAAACAAACTCTGGAAGGTTTGGGCCCAATCTGTTGTGGAGACCATCTCCACTTGCGCCCCCATTACAAAGGGGCTCTTCTAATGGTACTCTGGCAGGCATTTAGTTTGATGTTTAAATCAGTAATCTGTACATGAAGACAACAAAAACTTAGGATTATTTAGGAGGAAAAAAACTTTTCCCAGAATTGTTCATCATCATCAAGTGCAATCTCAATAACAATGGTTGGCTGCAACAGACCAACTTCCTGGTTGTCTTGGTGGTGCACTCTGCTAGACTTTAACCTGTCCATCTTGTGATGTTTCTCTCTCACTTGTATCTCTACCCACCTCTGGATGGCGTCCTCTTGACTTTACCCTCAAGTAAGGTCTTCAACAAGGTGTCTATTTCGAAAATATATCTAGTTGATCTTTATTTCCCTTTAATAATTCCTTTTTTCATATGAAGTCTTGTTAGAACCTCTTTATTCGTGATCTCTTACCACAAAGTTCTCCTTATTCCTCTACATATCCGCATCTCAGCGGCATCAATTCTGTCTTGTAGTTTGTTTCTTCATTGTCCATGTTTTGGTAGAACTGATATCAGTATGTGAATACATCATATGGTGTGCCTTCAGTGTGTTGCTGGGCTCTGAAAGGGAGCAAAGAATATCAAGCGTGACCTGCCATAAGAAACAAGATTTTGGAGTAGAATTGGCTATCCCATCACACGGATGGTCAAAGTGGCAAAACTTTTTTTTGCTGAATCTGATGTGTCAGGATCGAAGGCACAGTGGAGCTGCTAAGCATGACACTATATATTGTTTTCGGGACTACTACCTGTTAGCCTGCTAGAGTTTGAGAATGAATACATAGCATCTATGTGATTGTTCCTTTACAGAACATTACTCACAATGCACTTGTAGGACTCATATGCAGGCAGCCCTGTTTTCTCCAGTGTTATATTTAGGAGATACTTCATTGTTCATTCTCAAACTCCAGCTGGATCACTCTTGTAGCAAGACAATGGTGCTGCTAGATTTCCATCAGGATGTAGTCAAGAGAATAGAAATATGCTGTGCTGCTGTTTTATTTTCATCAATAGTCCGACACATCCATCTTCGGCAGGAGGAGGAACTAAATGGCATATGTTCATCTACAATTTTTAGTTACTTCTTTTTTTACTACTTCCAATATGCATGACACGAGCCATTGGATAAGCAGTCAAACCATCATTCTTTCTTGATCTCCAGTATAAGACAGAAGCTGATGTGGATTTGATCAATGAAATGGACTGTGGTCACCAGCCCCGAGAGACATAGAGCTCATTCTCCAGAGCTGTTTCACATGGCCATAGCTTTTTAGTGGTGTCATACAATGGGAAGTTCTATAAAATATGTTCAGGAACTAACCATCAAAAAGAAGCCTTTGAAATCCATCATTTGTGTCCAAAATGTTTAAAGCATGGTAGTCAGTGCTGTGTATGTTTTCTCTCACATTTCTTTTTTTCTGCATAGATGTTGATCTAGAACTATCTTGATGCCTTCATTGATTTTGTGGAGCTCGAACTGAAGTTGATCATAAAAATCTTCAATTTCTTTTTCACCTGCCATTAATGTTGGGGCATAAATTTGTGTTGTGGCGATATTTCTTTTTGCTCCCCTTATTTTTATGTTGATTATACGCTCATCTATGCAGTAATATTCTAATAAAGAGGATTTTATATTTTTAGAAAGGAACAAACCTACACCGCTTTGTCCTCCAGAATTGAACGTCTAAGACATCAAAACAGTGCATTTAATATCAGACATCAAAGGCACGTCATCATAATCAAATAAACTACAGATTATTATTATTCATTCTCAAACTTCTGCAGATTAGTATAATAATTGTCCTCCAGATAACAGATTGTGTTTGCAACTTTTGGTCTGATAAATCCAACTTCTGCCTATGTGTCACTCTATGGGGTGAAACAAGTCAACTCTGCTACCAAAACCCCTTAGTTGCCTCTTACAAAATATCTAGCAGGTAGCACTATTTCTAATCTTTGCCTCCTACATAAGCGATAAGCTACAAATAAGCGATAAGAGAAAAGAGATAAGCGCATGCGGTTGCATCTGTGGGTCTCACCAATGGCTCACTAGACAAACCAACTATGCAAAAGAAAACCTTAGTAGATGACATGCCTTTATATTGAGGTTATCTTCTTATAGAAGCTTCATGGCATGTCACTATACAATCCTGTAGTCGTAACCTTCGATAACAAATACTATGTTGTTCCGACAGGCCGACGTTGTGCTTGAACTAGATACAGGCACGGTGTGAGTGGGCAGAACAACAAAGAAACCTGTCGCAAGGGCCAGAGTTGTGCCCTGATGTTGACGTCTGTTTCTGCGGCATTAGACTCAAAACACCATTGAGTCAAATGGCTGCTGGAACAGATGGCGGAGCACTTATGGGAATGCCCCACGTGCTGTGAGGCCAGTTTCTAATCAAGAATCAGCGATAACTATATAATTTACTGTCACTAGTAACAATATAACTAATAAATATATAAAACTAATGCTACAATAACACATCATCAGTTATCGCTCATTAGTTTTGTTATTTCTGCACTATCCACCTAGTCGGAAATCCTCAAAACAGTTTGGTTATTTATGCTATAAATTACATTATCCAACCATAAAATATGTTGACATCTCTTTCACATATTTACATATATTAAAATATGTTGACATCTATTTCACATATGGATATATATATTTGAATATGTTGACATCTATTTCTCATATTTACATATATTACAATATGTTCACATCTATTTCACATATGTATATAAATTAGAATATGTTGATTATTTCATGTTATGTATATATTATATGTTGAGACTATGACTGGTACTCAATTAGTGTAAGGTACATTATGAATAAAAATGTACAAAAACATGCTCGTACAAAATAGTAGCCAAGCTTGTAAAGTTGAATAAATGAAGGACCAACAAGCATAGATCCATATTTATACTACCAGGTGGTCATACATTGTCCATGCAATACTACAGCACGAACTCATCTGCAACCTTTTGTTATCAGTATCAGCAGATTGGGAAGGGTAATGACCTTGAGTATGCTACTTGTACAAGGCCCAAAATAATACAAAACATGATGTGTGCACATGAAAGGTAAGACCTGCCTTCAGCAATTGCGCGGCGCATTGATTGCAGTGATTTGTAAATAGACAAAAACTTTGATCTGTCAGACAGCATAAACACCTGAAGAAGCTCACGAATAAACACATAAGAAATATGAGTGGGTGTGATAGAGTCTGTAGATGATATAGATTCACTGTTCATATTTATCAACATCTAGAAGGTTTTTATGTATTTCAAAAACAAAACAATCACTAAATTCTGTATTTTGACTCCTAATATCATCAAAAACTTTAGTTACTGTCTGTTGTATGTGCTTGGGGGGGGGGGGGGGGTGTTAAATAGGATGTGGAAATAAAGGCTGCTTTGCCATAGCAGTCACATGTACAGAAATTATTTGTAATTTACCTATGAAAAATCTGCATGCAAAATGTCGTCTGTATGTCTCACTAATAGCCTACTAGACAAAGCATGTATGCAATAGAAAACATGTCTATAACATTTGTTTTCAAACGCCTGGATTCTTCTCTCTCTCAGTCCGCAGTTAAGAGTCCAGGTCTCGCAACTATACAGAAATATTGACAGAACCAAAGATTTATTTGTTAATCTTAACACGGATCATGCTTTACAGATAAGAGAAGGAGAAAATATGGCCTGATGTGCTGGTGCCTTTATAGACCTCTACCATTCAGCGTAGCTATTTGTGCCACGACCTGGTGATTGATAGATGAACACAGAATAAACCTCAAGAAACGAACAGTTTAAGCTGATGATCTCTAACAGAAATAGATGTGTAACAAAGGCAGCCTTACTAAAATATATCTAACAGAAATAGATGTGTAACAAAGGCAGCCTTACTAAAATATATCTAACAGAAATAGATGTGCAACAAAGGCAGCCTTACTAAAATATACAAAGTGAAGTACTCATTGCAAGGATAAAACAATCCAGATTGACAAATAAAAGTTGTATATGGTCTTAGAGCTACACTTTTTAATAGGTCTGCATATTCACTGGCTTTTTTCTTCTTCAAATATTCCTTCTTAAACTCCCACTACATCTCTTGTAGCAGGACAATATTTGTACTAGGTTTCCAGCAAAGTAACCAGAGAACGTAGATGCTTTGTTTATGTTTTATTTGCACTAAAGGTCAGATACATCCAACTTCGACGGTAATCATATTTATTATCTATTCCCAATCACTTAAATCATACCGCTCTTATACAATAAAAATATTGGGTTGGCCGAATAGAAACTGATCGCAGAAAAAAAAGAATTAATTATTTGTCTGTCTCCATGTATGCAGTCAACAAAAGAAGATCCTCTCAAACACCCCACAATTCCTTTCCATTTATCATCTGGTTTCAGATCAACAGAAAAAACATGAGTTCTGTGAAGTATGAGTCCCATTATTGGTATGGGCATTGGTCAGTTTCAGTTTGGGCAGACCTAAGCCTTCAACATTCTAAGAAATTTGACCAGAATGTAGAAAGTTTGAGAACAAAGGAAGGAGATTGTCTTCTTCTTCTTCTTGTTCGCAGTTTGACATGTCTGCACAGCAAGTCCTGTTTTCCTAATAAAAGATGCTGTATTTGAGAGCTAGTCAGTACTCCCATACAGCTTTCTGTAGTTGAGTGTTTCTCCCTTAATTGGTTTAGTGTAATGTAGTCCTGTAGGATATATTTCGCTGTCTGCCTACATGGACACAGAAGTGATGGAACCATCTAGGTCTATATGACTATCACTAAAACAAACATGACTATTTAGACTCTTGATCAGGGACCCAAGCAATAACACGGAGATCATTTAGATCCTCAGTAAGGAAATTCACATCTGTACTGTGGTCATGCCAAAATCAGATGTTATGCTGAAAGGCAACATACTTTGTGTTCTCTCGCAGAAATTGCACGACATTTTGTACTGGTTACCAGAGAGCTAACGCAGATGATGATTCAATCCCTTTCACTGTAAGCAGGCAGCTCTTGAAACCCCCATAGACCTTCTGGCGAATGGACAGGCTTTCCTCAGCTGTGTAGAGTGTGTTGTGTACAGTTGGAAGCAGTGGTAGTAGTTCTTATCAGATGTCTGTTAGTTTTGGTCACTGCAGTAAGTGTTCGAGTCTCTTGTGCGCAGTTAGTGTCTGCAATTTGGTTTATCTAATGGATTTATTCTGTTAGCTAATGCAGAAGAATGCATCTGTAAAATGTCTAATTGATGGGTCTAGATTTATTTGGGACTAGTTAATTTAGAATAAGTAAAAGTAAAGTAACCCATAGCATTTTTTAATGCCGTTGGAGTGTTGAGATGTTAGCGATCTCACATTTCTGAGGCTCTGCAAATGAGGGCAGTATCCATCTCCTCTTCCTTGCAGTCTTTACTTCCCGGATGGATGAATCCGGTACTTATTTAAGCTGGATCGACCCGGAAGCCGTTGCGATCTGAGAAACATTTCCGCCTCAACTGGGGAATGAACCTAGGACCACTCATATGCGAAGCCAGTCGATTAATTTAGAATAGAAGAATATGAATAGACTCATAACAATCCAAATAAATGAAAAATGCATAACCTGTTTCTGGAAAAAATTTGGCTCACTCAAAAAAATATTTGATCAGTCACCATTACATCATATCTCTTCTTGAACATATGCTACTGCGAATCATACGACAATGTGTGCACACTCTGGGCCTAAAATTAGATCTAGGCCTAACAATAAAAATGTAGTCCTATGTTATGTTATGTTCCTCCAGGGCCATAGGCGGCGCATAGGGCAGAAACCATAGCTTTCCATTTCTGTCTTTGTGTTGCCAGGTCTTTTGTTGCGTGTTGTTTAGGTTCATTGACATGCCTTCTCTATTAATGGTTCTTCGTAGAGTTTCTCTAGGTCTCCCTCTTCTTCTTACTCTAGGTGGTACCCAATATAGTGACTGCTGGGGAATTCTTAGGTTGTTCATTCTGAGAACATGGCCGATGTAAGTCCAACGCCTTTGTCTAATGAAGGAAGATATATAGGTTTGTTTGCTTTCTTCTCTTATAGTAGTGTTAGATTTAAAGTCACTCCACTTAACATTCAGAATGGTACGTAGGCATTTGTTTTCAAAGGAGTGTAGTCTCTTATCTGTGGCTTTCCAACTTTCGCATCCATATGATAGAATAGGGATGATGTTGGAGTTAAACAACCTGAGTTTTGTGGTGTTTCTTAGTGTTTTTGACATCCAGATGTTACGTAGTTTATTGAAAGCACCCGCTGCAAGGGCAATACGTTGTAAAATTTCTTTTGATGAATCTCCATCCAATGCTAGATTGGTGCCTAAATATGTAAAATTGTTGACTTTTAATAATGGAACATTTTGAATTTCTATGTTGTCATTGGATCTCGTAAAATATAGTATATACAGTTTTTTATTTTCAACCCTATCTGATTTGAGTAGTGTTGGAGATTGTCAAACTTAGATTGAGCATCTGTGTGGTTTGCACTCAAAAGGGCCAGGTCATCTGCGTAGTCAAGATCTTCGAGAACAGTATTATTAATCCATTTTATTCCTGTCAGCTCATTTTCAGTGCTCTTTCTCATGACTCAGTTCTATGACTGAGTCGATATATAAAAATCACATGTCAATGTTCCGTAGAGGACCACAGTGTGTTACAGTGTGTATTATTTAGTGTATAGTATAATTAAGGGCGCATATATATAACATTAATTTACACAGTAATATCGATTTTTATCACGTTAATTCTAATTAGGGCCTAAATTCAGCTGCACATGTCTAAATACTTGCACGAGACATTGAAATACAAGCAAGAAGTAAGAACTGTCATGTCGACCATCACCATGGTATGGACCCAAATCATTATCAATGTGACTAGTGATCAATTTACAATAGATTCCACATTTGTTTAGAGACATAAACTTCGATCTAAACGATTAAAAATCACCACAAATAAAACTATTATAAAGAGTTGTACGTTTTTCACTATAATTAATCGTGTCTTTTATTAAGTCTAACTCACCTCGACTGCAGAAAAAATTTTGTCGGAATGAACAATAAACCGAAATGTTACGGGGTTACGTTACGTTTTCTCATGAGGGTGGAAATAGACAAAACCGGCCGGCTAAACGAAAGGCACACGCCACAAATATGTAAACCTAGGACATAGAAATATTATCAGTACACAATAGATGTACGAGTAAATCTTACATTCAACAGTTGTGGTGTCCACTTATGATATTAAAAAAAAATGCCCGTCAGATAGTTCTCATACGATTCGTAAACAGGTTGGTCAGATGTGGGCTCATCGAAAATAACCAATGAAACGCTAGGGAACCAACCAGCCGGGTTGCCAGGTTTAAAGTCTCATTTACAGTCAAATTTTAATAGAAAATAACCTGAAACGGCCACATAAAATTAACATGAAAAGCTCTTTAATATGGGCTCATGAAGCATATGTCAAGGTAGGACAGGTTACCCTCTTTAATTACTAATTTAGCGACTAATATTGATTTTTTTTTAAATTAAATCTCCTTGCCATGCAAGATTGACTGACCAACCATCTGCATAACATCATGTGGGCGCCAATTAGGTAAATCTAGGAACAGGTTAATAAAGTTTAGCTAATCACTGAAGACACACACAATAACACACATAAATCGACGTGTCAACCAAACGTCCTTTATCACGGCAAAAATTTAACATACACAACAGAATACAACAATAGACTATAGACATTAAACTGTAGACGTTCACATGGGCAGGTTAATTAAAATGTGGAGATTGAGCCAGACGAGTTATCAAAAGGTCAGAAATGAGAAAACACTGGATCAGGAATATATAAAAAAAAATTAAGCTGTAGGTACATACATGTGACACGAAACAGACATAGATAATGGAACAGCTAGAGATCATTCATGGAACAGGTGCTTATTGATCCCAAAGGGTTGAAGTGTGCCAAATTGGTGCATGTAGAAGTTCTTAAGCGTAAGACGGGTCCCGTCGTCAGAGAATCACGTCATTGAACAGTTTGGGCATGGAATGATGCAACCAAAACATTTTATTTAGGCCTATGTACAATATAATCGCAACAATTGAAAGACCTGGCAACACAAAGACAGAAATGGAAAGCTATGGTTTCTGCCCTATGCGCCGCCTATGGCCCTGGAGGAACATAACATAACATATGTACAATATAGTGCATCTTTGTTTTTAAAAAGTATTAAACTAACTTTAACATACCGAGTAATTAATGTTTATATTAGGTGCTATGTTAAAAACTATTAATAAGTCAAACGTTACTTAGGTCCCTATGTATAAATTTAGATAAACCACGGGGAAAGTCAAACAAGCTAAAAATAATTATCTGACGCCAACTATATTTTAAAAAAGCCAATTTTATTAAGTTTGGCTTTTGAAGAGCCCATTTGACAACCCTGCCAACCAGCATGCCTGCATTAGTATCCTGATACCAGCGTTATAGGAGTAATCGACTTCGTGAAAACGAGTATGATTAAAACTAGACTTGGCTTCAATTCAATGGAATAATTTAATATAGAAGCATCGATGATTTATTATTAAGGAAAAATCATAATACAGCAAACACGATGTGAAGCAGATCTTAGCGGACCTGGACAAGCCATCTATGCTAAGGAAACAGGAAACCTGTCTTAGGTTGAGAGGGTCATGCTCCATTTAACCCCCCATTTAACAAACAAACAAGCTTGACTGCGACACACGCATGTATACTCAGTGACTCGATGAGGATGATTGTGAAAGTGCATTCGGGAACCGTGGCTGGAAGCGGTGAAGAATTTCCGTGTGCGGAAAGTGGAAAGCTTATTTTTGTGCCGGGACATGCGGGAGTCCGAGGTAATGAGAGAGCAGATAGTTAGGCCGTACACGCGGCTACTACGGCTGTTGACGGAGCGATGGATCTGGCAGACATTTTGAAATCCCTGCAGGAAAAAGCACGAACAAATGACTGTACACGTGACGATGACTCTTGTTACATGACTAGATTAAGGGATTTTGATTTGAAATATGATGTCGCTAGAAATGAACGGTTTCGTTGGCGATGAAGAATAATGGCCAGTCAACGTGTAATGGCGGATACACTCAAGACTTGTCAGGAGTGCAGTGACGATGATCCAACGACTAACTAATTTGAAGAGATAATGAAGGAAAACGAAGTCTTAAAAACGTATATCAACAAGCTACTCGACTGGCTTAGAATATGGCTCTATAGCATGGGGTTCAGCATCAAACACCACACTACAGAACCTAGATAGAGTACAGAACTAGCACTTCGAATCATCACAGGAGAAATGAGATCCACACCAATCATAGAAATGTAGAAGATATAAAGAATGCAGTTATTGAAAGAGTGTAGGGATAATAAAGTTATGATCCATGGAGAAAAGTTATTTTCCCACCATAGCCACCCAATAAAAGAACGTTTACGTAACTTGTCACAATGAGGGCTTAAACTTAAAAGAAGTAACTTTACACACCAGGTCAAGCGTCTACGTTGATAGTTCTCTGATCTTATAGAAGCAACCATACCACTTACATCGCAACCAGTACACACTCCATGGGAAAAACAGACATACATATCGGTGACTATCCAAACAACAACCAAAAAAAGTGTGTATGGGGATAATCAGCAGAATAACCTGCAGAAAAGAGTCACAGCTCTCAGCTTTCTCGATGATGCTTACCCAAGTGATGTATGGACCAGAGTGTATACGAATGGATGAGCACAGATGCAGTAAGACATGAAGGAGGAAGTCTTTACGTGGAATGTCCATATGGCACTATCGATACCACATGTATACCAACGGAGAATTACTGCAGCAACTATGACTATTAAATCAAAGTTATTTATTCAGCTACAGAGAAAATCAGTACTGTAAATAAAACCCAGTAAATAGTACATCTTAATCAGTACTAAAGACACCATAATTCAATAAATTACTAGAATTCGAAGAGGTATTGTCCATAGTGCAGCATCAGTGTAGAATCATACTGCAATGGATTCCATCACATTTTGGAATAGCATGAAATAACAGAGCTGATGAACTGACCAATGAGGGTTATAACATGCGACATCATGATGTACCAATCAGCTATCACCAATAGAAATCAATGATACAGGCACATTGCAACAACATGGTGTATCAATCAGCTATCACCAATATAAATCAATTATACAGGCACATTGCAACAACATGATGTACCAATCAGCTATCACCAACAGAAATCAATGATACAGGCACATTGCAACAACATGATGTACCAATCAGCTATTACCAACAGAAATCAATGATACAGGCACATTGCAACAACATGATGTACCAATCAGCTATTACCAACAGAAATCAATGATACAGGCACATTGCAACAACATGATGTACCAATCAGCTATTACCAACAGAAATCAATGATACAGGCACATTGCAACAACATGATGTACCAATCAGCTATTACCAACAGAAATCAATGATACAGGCACATTGCAACAACATGATGTACCAATCAGCTATTACCAACAGAAATCAATGATACAGGCACATTGCAACAACATGATGTACCAATCAGCTATTACCAACAGAAATGAATTATACAAGCACAATGCAATAACATGATGTACCAATAAGCTATCACCAACAGAAATCAATGATACAGGCACATTGCAACAACATGATGTACCAATAAGCTATCACCAACAGAAATCAATGATACAGGCACATTGCAACAACATGATGTACCAATCAGCTATCACCAAAAGAAATCAATGATACAGGCACAATAAAAACCTAACATACTTTAACGGATGACTACCATCTATTAAACAGACAAGAACAGAGCATCACACTTCTTCGACTCAGTTCTGGACACAATAGAATAAATAACCATGTGTACACAAAATTTTAATTTGGCCCATCAACAAAGTGTACATGTGGGCAAGCCAACCAAACTTCAGAGCATATCCTTTAAGAATATGCAAACTGTGACATTAATATTGCACATACTGGCCTTCTGATCTTCTTCTTGTTCGCAGTTTGACATGTCTACATAGCAAGTCCGGTCTTCTTAATTAGTGCTTCTGTATTTACGAGTAAAAGCCCCTCGGTGTTCCCGTTCAGCTTTCTGTGGGTATACATCTCTGTATGCCAGTGTTCTTCTGGTTTAGTGTATTGTAGTCTTGATATCGTCAACGGTCTGTACTGCCTGCCCATATGGGCAAATAGATGATGCGGCCAGTCCTAGTATATTTAAGTAGCTGTTTAATCTGTTGTGTACCGACTCCGCAGTCACATGTATACAAAGTTCAAGATTGGCAACACGGCCATGTGTACATGTGGACAGGCAGCACAGAGTGCCAAACATATACTTCACGAGTGTTCTGAGCATGAAACGCTGAGGCAGACATATTGGCCAGAGGAAACAACACTGGAATCAAAGCTCTATGGGACACTGTATGAACTACAAAAGACAGTGAGTTTTATTAAGGAGACAGAATTACAGATATAGACATGTTTCAAGTGAACGAAAGAAGAAGAAGAATCTGTTGTGTCCTGTTCTGAGGCGGAATATAATAACCTGCTCGGCTCTGTCGAGATAATGATAGTTGTCGCTTGGGTGGTCTACTTTCCTGATAGCTGTGATGAGGGTCCTCTTTTCTTATCATGTGATTTCATTATCCTTTGTTGCTCCATCCTTTGCCAGCCTATTTGCCTCTTCATTTCCGGCCTTCTAATAGGCCTATGCATTTTAAACAGAATAGTACAAAAGAGGACATGAAGAACACTGTCCCATTTACACAAGAAATAACACTGCAGATATAAACATTATTAGTGAACGAAAGAAGAAGAAAAACAATGTTTATAGTTGAGAATCTCCCTGTCGCAGTGTCTAGGCCGTTCATCTTGTTCTCAAGAGGTCGTTGGTTCGAATCCAATCACGAATATTGTTTACAGCGTGGTATTTTTCAGAGATCCGTGAAGATTATCGATTGCAGCTACGGAGTTACGTGCTATGAATGATGCTCTGTATAGGTGGCGTGCCTCTTTGCTGAGAGAGGTGGAACAACCTGGGTAGAATACATATGGAACAACTCGGGTAGAATACATATGGAACAACTCGGGTAGAATACAGATGGAACAACTAGGGTAGAATACATATGGAACAACTCGGGTAGAATACATATGGGACAACTCGGGTAGAATACATATGGGACAACCGGGGTAGAATACATATGGGACAACCGGGGTAGAATACATATGGGACAACCGGGGCAGAATACATATGAGACAACTGGGGTAGAATACATATGGGACAACCGGGGCAGAATACATATTGGACAGCTGTGGTAGAATACATATGGGACAACCGGGGTAGAATACATATGGGAAAACCGGGGTAGAAAACATATGGGACAACCGGGGCAGAATACATATTGGACAGCTGTGGTAGAATACATATGGGACAACTGGGGTAGAATACATATGGGACAACAGGGGTAAAATACATATGGGACAACCGAGGTAGAATACATATGGGACAACCGGGGCAGAATACATATTGGACAGCTGTGGTAGAATACATATGGAACAACTGGGGTAGAATACATATGGGACAACTGGGGTATAATATATATGGGACAACTGGGGTATAATACATATGGGACAACCGGGGTAGAATTAAGTCAATCCTCTGAGTCTTGTGAAATATTTTCTACTCGTGTGTTACAGTGGCCCAAAATGGAAGCAAGTAATAGCATGTCCTAGAAGGCGACTAAGGAGGTTTTGAGATGGAGTTGACTGTCTCATCCCATATAGGATCCAAAAACCATGCTGACGTCAGATGTTTTAGGACAAAACGCGTAGACATAAGCAAAGATGCGTATATATCGAAGCAAAATGTAAATCATGACAACGCGTTCCATTCTCCTGCCTACATTCTGCTAATTTTCAGGAGGCCTGGTTTGCCACAGTGGACACATGATATGGCCATCTGCTGCATAGAAGACCTATGCAAAGAATTAATTAGGGCTTCATTAAAACAATTTTTGATTATTGTTGTGATCACGTTGGTCGCTATTTATATACTTGGAGTCGCCTTGACTATTTTTGGCATGCGACTCCAAGTACATAAATAGTGACTAATGCAAACACAACAATAATATACAAAAGTAACGAATAAAGACGAAATCAATTCTGTGCCGAGGTATTCTATTCCAGAAGGTCGTGCACAGGATTATCCAGGACACTTGTTATTTCACAATATTTTGTGGTTTCCATCATCCATTGTTCTTCTTCTTCAGTGTTCATTCTCAAACTCTTGCTGGATCTCTCATGTAGCATGACCATGGTCCTACTAGATTTCCAGCAGGATGCATTCAATAGAATAGAAATGCGTTGTGTCACCGTTTTATTTACACCAATGACCCGATATATCCGTCTTCGGTGGAATCAATGGTTCTATAAAATTCGAGGTCTTCTAGTGATTTTAATAAATGCTTCACTAGGTTTCACTGGGTGATTTGACATTTTACAAACAATTTCTTAGAAAGTAAATGCTGCTTTCAAGTAAAATATATTAATGTAATGAACATTGTTTGTTTGTTTGTTTTTCGTTCGCTCCATTGTAACCATCACGGATATCCGTGCGATTTCCGCCGGGAGCGTGATTACGTTGTGCCACCGTTATGCGCCTTGTAGGCCTAGCACATCCGATTTCGGCATGCCTTGACAATTCGGGTGGGCTACCCTTAGCCTGTGACAGCCTCTATATCTGTCTCCAGGCACGCGTAGCGGAGACTCTTCGCCCAGACGATGTTTTGCTCTCGTCTAACTCGAACGAGGTGTTCCACTGTCTATGAACTTGCCTCGTGTAATTGGACGTGCTGTGCCTGTGCCCATTGGGTACCGAACCGTTTCTCATCCGTGAGCCTGGTTCCTTAAGGGGAAGAACTCATCAGAGGAGTTGGACACTGGCTCTTTCGCCCTCTTAGCCGAGGTGTCATTCACCGACATCGTGTACCCCTTGTCCAAGTTCGAGTCTCACACCACGCGTTTGAGAGCAAGGCGTTCTCGAGCTGAGCGTCCTTGTCCCAATAGCGCCTGAGCCCATCAGGTACTGAACCCTTTCTCTCTTCAAGTGTATTTCCGGTGTAGGAAAACCTGACAGTAGAGTTGGGCCAGGGCTAAAACGTTGTCCCTTTTGTGCCTGAGCGAATCGAGTACGGAACGCTTTCTCTCTGCAAGTGTACTTCCGGTGTAGGAAACCTTGCCAGTAGAGTTGGGCCACGACTACCATCGTTGTACCTTTCTTGCCTACACCCATCGGGTACAGAACCCTTTCTCTTTGCAAGCATATTTCCGGTTTAGGAAGGCTCGACATTAGAGTTGGGTTAGGTCTTTTGCTTTACCAAACGCCGATGGATGGGCCTGGGTCTCTGCCTGTTAGGAACTCTGGTAACTAGAAGCCCGTCTCGAGCTGACGGAGCTTGTAGTTCTTTTTCCTAGGGACTTCTCACTTTCTATTTGCAGTTCGCGCTGCCCTCTAGCGCTGTTCTGCCATTTCATTGTTTCATTGTACTCTGTATGAAACATATGTGTCTCTCGCCATGCATTTACTTTTACGTGCATTTTACATTGGCCGCCCCTCCAATGTTCGGACTGGACTGACTAGCTTCACTGTATGTCGACAGTGTTGCTATATGTGGTGATGCTGGTGGTGTCGGAGATATTGTCTGTCTCTTGTGCAGTCAAATCTCTTTCCATCTGCTACCTCCACATTCTCGGACACGATCCCCAAATGATTTGGCCAGAATCAGCACGAGCTGCTGTATTTCTGTTTCCAGGGTGCACCACGTGGAGGTACATTTGGGATCTTGGTTATCTGCTAACCCTGGGTCCGCCTAGAGCAATGCGTTCCCTTTGCACCCCAATGAACATTGTGACCGTCAAGCTACAATATTCAAATTCCGGAACATTCGATTTTGCACATGGATCATTCAGAAAGCAATGTAAAACTTTTGAAAGTATTTATAATGCCAAGAAAATCACTACAGCCAAAAAATGCTGGGTTGATGGCTACATCCTGAATAGGATATGCTACATTCTTTTTTTTTTTATATAATAGACGATGTTTATAAATTAGTTAATAACCACAAAATAACTTGCCCAAATATTTGTAGCTAAAATTAAACAGTAACATATTTAAAAGTATCATCATCATCATCATCAGGTCCCATGCCGGCTTACGTAGGCGGTCATGGCTCTCCACAGCTCTCTGTCCACAGTATTATGTATCAAGATCGTTGTTGTTTCCCTGCCGTCCCAGGTTGTCAAACTGTCTAATATTTTCTCATGTTATCGCCATCTGTTTCTGTTGCCTTCAATCTTACCTGTTGTGACTATGTTCTCCAAACCTGCCTGTCTCACGAAGTGGCCAAAAAAAGCAGTCCGTGGTATTCTTAGCATTGTTCTATAGAACCACATCTCTATTGCCTCTAATTTCCCACTTTCCAGTTATTTAAAAGTATATGTTTTTTTAAAAGGCAAAAAAAAAAACAAAGGCAAAATAAATTTCATGGCCAGTTGCCTTTAAAAAATGTCAAATATGAAAAATTAGACTATAAAATTGCCAATGGCTACCCTGTATAATTTTAAAATGTTTGTTTAGTAATATTTTGTACTATTATTTATCAGGGAGATCCATACAATTTCTGTTAATATTCTTGATCATAAACCAGCATCCTGTACTCAGGGTTGCCCAACATACAAAGAGCAGAGACAGCGGACCTGAACAGAGGATACAGACCTGAGGCAAAAGCTAGGGAGCAGCCGCTTTGATCTGGAGAAGACAGTGGACTTCGTCCTGACGACACGCCTGAAAAAATAACATGTCCGCAGATTCTGAACGCAGAAGAAGAAGAAGCATTCCACACGGGACATTCCCATTTGTCAGCTCTCTGTTCTAGCAGTTGTCGTAGAGCATGCACAGTCTCAGTCGTATGTTAATTGTCTGTCTGTCTGTCTGTCTATGTATCTATCTATCTATCTGTCTGTCTGTCTGTCTGTCTGTCTGTCTGTCTGTCTGTCTGTCTGTCTGTCTGTCTGTCTGTCTGTCTGTCCGTCTGTCCGTCTGTCCGTCCGTCCGTCCGTCCGTCCGTCCGTCCGTCCGTCCGTCCGTCTGTCTGTCTGTCTGTCTGTCTGTCTGTCTGTCTGTCTGTCTGTCTGTCTGTCTGTCTGTCTGTCTGTCTATACGCTGTGGCCCGTGTTTACCTTGCGGTGTCAGGGGTAGAAGATTTCTCTTGAGATGGCTTTCTTGTGTGCTGTTTGTAAGATTGTTCATGTGGCTTCTTTGATTTCTGTGATCCATATTTTACATGGCCTGACTCTGATTTCATAGCCGTGATATCTATGTGTCATGGCCATTTGTGGCATGCTATCTGTTGGTGGTCTGGTGGAACTTGATCTGTTGTCTTTTGATGTGTTCCAATACTGGTATTGTTGTGGTTATCTGTCTGATGTTATCGTTTTTAATTCTATCTCTTAATGACACTCCGAGTATTCTTCGTAGACATGCCATTTCTGCTGTCACTATTTTTCTTTTGTCTTGTGCTGTCATTGTCCAGGTTTGGCACTAATTTATGTGATTCGATATTTCCAGATCACACAGAAAACATCAATTTTCTCATCGTACCCCTGGCCACCTATTTATGTCATTATTTGTATGCGTACATTGTTAATTAAGCATCAGCTTATCCCATATGTAATCAATTCTTCTTCTTCTGCGTTCGTTCTTAAACTCCTGCAGATTAGCAGGATGTAGTCCGGAGAACGGAATGCGTTGTGTCATGGTTTACAGCATTAATGCGTTATCTGAGCCTTTCGACCTGACACATCCGACTTCAGCATGGCTTTGGGTCACTGACCCTATATGGGATGGGACAGCCAACTCCATCCCATAATCTCCTTAGTCGCCTTTTACGACATGCATGGAAGGTAAACAGTGTTGCTATTCTTTGCTCCCCTTTCGGGCCCACAGCAACACACGGGCGATGTAATCAATAAATGGTCGATCTTCTGAAGTCGACCCCATCTCTTTTCAGTACGACGCCATCAAACTATCACATCAATGATTGCAAATGCGCCTGCTCATTCGATCCCCATGACACCTTTATGGCCATTATATCTTACTCAGCATGCTTTAGGTGTCTGAAATTATTACCGTATGACTGTCATCAAAGTTACATGAGAACCTTCACACCCCAGTATGACAGATACTGAGAAAATAACATGAGAACCTTCACACCCCAGTATGACAGATACTGAGAAAATAACATGAGAACCTTCACACCCTAGTATGACAGATACTGAGAAAATAACATGAGAACCTTCACACCCCAATATGACAGATACTGATAAAATAACATGAGAACCTTCACCCCCCAATATGACAGATACTGAGAAAATAACATGAGAACCTTCACACCCCAGTATGACAGATACTGATAAAATAACATGAGAACCTTCACACCCCAGTATGACAGATACTGATAAAATAACATGAGAACCTTCACACCCCAGTATGACAGATACTGATAAAATAACATGAGAACCTTCACACCCCAATATGACAGATACTGATAAAATAACATGAGAACCTTCACACCCCAGTATGACAGATACTGATAAAATAACATGAGAACCTTCACACCCCAGTATGACAGATACTGATAAAATAACATGAGAACCTTCACACCCCAGTATGACAGATACTGATAAAATAACATGAGAACCTTCACACCCCAGTATGACAGATACTGAGACAATAAACATGACAATACAGCAAGGTCTTTGACAGAGTCCAACATGACAAATTCATCAAATGCCTTCACGAAATAGACAGATGGAAAAGACATCAGACTGATTAGAAATATATATTGGGAACAGACTGCATGAGTAAACATGATGTGAAAACAGCTACTCGCAATACATAGAAATAAGAAGAGGAGCAAGACAAGGATGTATATTATCACCCTTCCTTTGGCAACACAGCCATGTGTACATGTGGACAGGCAGCACAGAGTGCCAAACATATACTTCAAGAGTGTTCTGAGCATGAAACGCTGAGGCAGACATATTGGCCAGAGGAAACAACACTGGAATCAAAGCTCTATGGGATACTGTATGAGCTACAAAAGACAGTGAGTTTTATTATGGATACAGAATTACAGATATAGACATGTTTCAAGTGAACGAAAGAAGAAGAAGAAGAATCACCCATCCTATTTAATATCTACACAGCGCCCCTGTGTTGCCGGGACCCGAAAGGGGAGCAAAGAATAGCAACACTGTTTACCTTCTACGCATGTCGTAAAAAGCGACTAAGGAGGTTGTGGGATGGAGTTGGCTGTCCCATCCCATATAGTCTCAGCGACCCAAAGCCATGCTGAAGTCGGATGTGTCAGGCCGAAAGGCGCAGATATTGCAGCAATGCTGTAAACCATGACACAACGCATTCCGTTCTCCGGACTACATCCTGCTAATCTGCAGGAATTTAAGAACGAACGCAGAAGAAGAAGAAGAAGATATCTACACAGAAAATATCTTTAAACATATAGAAGACATGCCAAGACTCAAGATCAATGGAAAAATAATAAACAACCTGCTATATATATATATATATATATATACAGATGACACTGTTCTTTTAGCAGAAAGTGAACATGAACTACAAAGACTAATTAATCAAGTCAATAAATCAAGCAAAGAATATGGACTGGATATAAATATTTTAAAAAACCATGATAATGAACAAAGACACAGAAGAACAAGAGCTAACAATAAACATACAGGGAGAGAAACTACAAGTAAAACATTATCAATAACTTGGACACATAGTCACAAATGATGGCAGATGTGAAACAGAGGTTAAAAGGAGAATAGGAATGGCTAAAAGTACATTCAATGACATGAGGAAAATAGTAACATATAAACAAATTACAAACTCCGCTGAAGACGGATGTGTCGCGCCATTGGCGCAAATAAAACGGCGACACAACGCATTTCCATTTTCTTTATATTATAGTTAATTATTATTAAATTATTATAGTTATATTACAAATCACGGATACAGCAGACCTTACTTGAGGGTAAAGTCGAAGTGAAGCGAGCAAGAGGTAGACGGAGATATAAGTAGTAGAGTAAAAGATACTTCTCTATGGTGAGCTGGAGAAGGGCATACGATCTCAAGGTGGCCAAAAGAAGCGCTACAAAGACTCGTTAAAGAACGCACTAAAAGCCTTTGAAATAGACCACGATACATGGGAAGAACTTGCACAAAATAGATCTACATGGCGTTCTAAAATAAATAAGAGCACATCATCTTGTGAAAAGAGGAGAAATGTAGCAGCTCAACAGCGGAGAGCAGCTAGAAAGTCATGGATGGACCAAGATCCGTCTACTGTCGTCATTCCATGTCCGAACTGTCCAAGGACATTTACAGCTTGAATAGGGCTCATTAGCCATCTACGAACTCATAATCAAGGACATAACTAAAATTGAATTTTCAAAAGTGGATGTAACAAATGGCCATCATCACTTGTGATGGACGAACAAAAAAAACAACAACAGAGTAACATCACAAGATGGACAGGTTCTGTTTAGCAGAGTGCACCACCAAAACAAGAGATAGGGATGTTGGAAGTCTGTTGCAGCCAATTTTTGTTGCGCAGAAGACACATGATTATGATGACTGATTTAGTTGATTACGAGACGAGGGTTTTCCTATAAGAAAGTGACAATATTTGCCTTTTGGGCACGTTATGAAACATGAGGTCTGGTTAAAATAGTTACACTGCAAGATAGAAGGTAAGAGAGATCGATGACGACAGCGTGAGAGAGGAAAAACAATGATAATTTGATATCGTGACATGGTAGAGTCACCAACAATCACGATTAAAAAAACAACAATACTGAAAATAGATTGTGACGATTCATGATCGCCTACACTAGTCGACACGCCACCTGATGATGGCACCACAATCGTCTCTCTCTCTCTCTTGTATCTCTTCAAACAGTTCCAAGCTCATTCATCCTTTCTTTGCTCAATTTTGTTGTTATTAGGCAGGGAATATTTTGGCATTCTCGTAACCTTTCGATACTAACAGACTATATCCTTTGTCACCACGCGTCACTATGGGAGGTTATTACGACTTTTTTATCGGTCAATTTCTGAGACTTGCGCAGCCAGCCAATGAAAAACACGACGTATGACTTCTCAGCTGACGCCTATTTGTATTAATAGCCTTTTTTTAAATTAAAGTTTACGAACTTCAGGACTATCTCCATAGTTATGACTGTCACGTGACATGACGCACGAATACGAATTCACGTTTTCAATGTGCTCGATACCACCCGCGTAAGCCACGTGTGTTCTGGTTTTAACGAGGAGAATGGTGGTCCCTGTGTGTAATATATTTATATCCATGTGGTTTGGGCATTGTCTCATTGACGCGGTATATCTAGGCATTATTAGCATTTATGTTATGACGGTGTGTCACAGGAGTCTTATAATGTGGCCTACTAAGTAAATGCATCACACTTTAGAATACAAAACGGCTTGATGAACACAGTTGAATAAATTAAAATAGGTCTAGTCCAGATGCGTAAGTTAACTAAAAAAAGCGTGATGAAACTTTTTTTAACGAATTTATTTTGTATTCAATCAAATGATAAAATAAGTGAATAAACTCTGAAACAATATATTATCTTTCTAATGTAACTGATTGAGATGTGGGTTGATTAACACGCCGGTAAAATGACAGGTCATATTCCCCACCAATTAAAGCGACGAATAGTTTTACCTGAGGGGGTCACAACTCGCATGAATGGAGTGATCGTGGAACGAGTATGCGTCATTAGTCATTCGTGACCGGGCGATAATATGGCCTGTGTCGGACGATGATCACGTGCTGTGTAGCTGGCGGTAATTTTTATTAAATAGATTTGAGATAATACAGTTTTAAAGTGATAATGTCACATTATACAGTAATTTGCCCAGTATCAAATTATGTCTAAAATAATTCTGAATAAATTAATAATTGGTTACATATACTTAATTATGGCAATAAGTAATAGTACATTTGCCGACACCTACAAATATAGACAGTTGGATAACTGACGTCAATATTTGCATATGTATATGATTATATTATATACAATATTACTGACGTAGAACACACGTTTTGTCGTAGTTTCTTCTTCTGCGTTCGTTCTCAAACTCCTGCAGATTAGCAGGATGTAGTCCGGAGAACGGAATGAGTTGTGCCATGGTTTACAGCATTGCTGCGATATCTGAGCCTTTCGACCTGACACATCCGACTTCAGCACGGCTTTGGGTCACTGGCCCTATTTAGGATGGGACAGCCAACTTCATCCAATAAACTATGTAGTCGCTTCGTACGACATGAATGGAAGGTAAATAGTGTTGCTATTCTTTGCTCCTCTTTTCGGCCCGGACAACATAATGACTTCTATCTATATATCTATCTATCTGTCCATCCATCTATTTATCTATCTATACGCTGTGGCTCTCGTTTGCCTTGCGGCTTCAGGGATAGTAGAGTTCTCCGGAGATGGCTTTCTTGTGTGCTGTTTGTAAGCTTGGGCCCGTGTCCTCTTGTTTCTGTTTGTAAGCTTGGGCCCGTGTCCTCTTGTTTCTGTTTGTAAGCTTGGGCCCGTGTCCTCTTGTTTCTGTTTGTAAGCTTGGGCCCGTGTCCTCTTTTTTCTGTTTGTAAGCTTGGGCCCGTGTCCTCTTGTTTCTGTTTGTAAGCTTGGGCCCGTGTCCTCTTTTTTCTGTTTGTAAGCTTGGGCCCGTGTCCTCTTGTTTCTGTTTGTAAGCTTGGGCCCGTGTCCTCTTGTTTCTGTTTGTAAGCTTGGGCCCGTGTCCTCTTGTTTCTGTTTGTAAGCTTGGGCCCGTGTCCTCTTGTTTCTGTTTGTAAGCTTGGGCCCGTGTCCTCTTGTTTCTGTTTGTAAGCTTGGGCCCGTGTCCTCTTTTTTCTGTTTGTAAGCTTGGGCCCGTGTCCTCTTGTTTCTGTTTGTAAGCTTGGGCCCGTGTCCTCTTGTTTCTGTTTGTAAGCTTGGGCCCGTGTCCTCTTGTTTCTGTTTGTAAGCTTGGGCCCGTGTCCTCTTGTTTCTGTTTGTAAGCTTGGGCCCGTGTCCTCTTTTTTCTGTTTGTAAGCTTGGGCCCGTGTCCTCTGGTTTCTGTGATTCATCTTCTACATGGTCTGCTTCTGGCTTTATAACCGTTATGTCTATGTGTCATGCTGTCTGTCGGTAGTCTGGAAGCGTGTGAAAACCACTTGATCTGTTGTCTTTTGATGTGTTACAATACTGGTATTGTTTTGGTTATCTGTCTGATGTTATCGTTTCTAATTCTATCTCTTAATGGCACTGAGTATTCTTCGTAAACATTGCATTTCTGCTGTTAATATTTTCCTTTTGTCTTGTGCTATCATTGAATATATCATAAATAACAATAAACAAGACATTTTCAGCGTTTCAACATTAAGGTCTTTATCAGTTGTCGCATTATTTGTACATGGAGCTGTAGGCCTGCACAAATTGCGTCAACGATGTTTTTGCTTATTTCCTATCCACCCCCCCACTCCAAATTGTCAACAACAGAGGCCGTAAAAAGCAATAAGACCACTTTACATAATTAATTAGAAATTCATTCGTTACGTTTTATTTATTATTGTCGTGATTTTCGTTCGTCACCATTTATAATGAACTGCACGAAAATAATTCAATTTGGCAGTTCTAGTCATATTTAAATCTTCTGTACACATGTTTTTATACTGGTAACCCCTGTCATGCACCAACTGTTAAGAATTCAGGGAATACTCCTTCCGTATGCCGAAATCGGATGTGCTAGGCCTACAAGGCGCATAACGGTGGCACAACGTAATCACGCTCCCGGCAGAAATCGCACGGATATCCGTGATGGTTACAATGGAGCGAACGAAAAACAAACAACAAACAAACTCCTTCCGTGATCAAATAATGTTGACCTCCCTTCCCTCTACAAAACATTTAGCAGAAAAAGTAAGAAATAAATATATGTTTTACTTCACATTTTTAGAAAAATATTACGTATTTAAAGAATTGAGTTGGTGTTTTAAGAAATAGTATATATGACGTCAATTTTTGTGAACGGCAAATTTTGTATATGACCTCACCCCCCCCCCCCCCCCACCTCCGGGACCGTAGATATGATTATCTTAGGAATGGGGTTTACCTTAAAGATAAAAGATTATTGATACGTTTTGGTGTATATATTTCTATATTTCACTATTTAACGGTAAATTTGAAGACTAATTTGTGAAAAATTGCTAACTGTGGGGGAGGGGGGATTGAACACCCGGTAAATCTTCTGCGTTCGTTCTCAAACTCCTGCAGATTATCAGGATGTAGTCCGGCAGATTATCAGGAATGAGTTGTGTCATGGTTTACAGCATTGCTGCGATATCTGCGCCTTTCGGTCTGGCACATCCGACTTCAGCATGGCTGTGGGTCACTGACCCTATATGGGAGGGGGCAGCCAACTCCATCCCATAACCTCCTTAGTTACCTTTTACGACATGCGTGGAAGGTACACAGTGTTGCTATTCTTTGCTTCCCTTTCGAGCCCCGGCAACACACGGGCGACCCGGTAAATGAAAATAAAGTCACAGGAAAAAGTCACAAATTTGACTAGGAAAAAAGTCCCAATTTGTCTATGAGGGTAGGAAATAAAGTCACAGAAAAATAATTTCAGTAGGAAAAAAGTCACATGAAAGATAGCCACAATTTTGACTAGCAACGACAGTGAAACATCAATATTAAATCTGTCATATACACATATATAAAAACATCAATATTAAATCTGTTATATCCGCCGAAGACGGATGTGTCGGGCCATTGACGCAACTAAACCTGCGACACAACGCATTTCCATTCTCTGGACTACATCCTGCTGGAAATCTAATAGGACCATGGTCCTGTTACAAGAGAAATTCGTTTGGAGTTTGAGAATGAACGCTGAAGAAGAAGAAGAAATCTGTGATATGCACATATATAAAACATCAATATTAAATCTGTGTTGTGCACATATATAAAACATCAATATTAAATCTGTTATATGCACATATATAAAACATCAATATTAAATCTGTGATGTGCACATATATAAAACATCTTACACCATATTTTTAAATTACATTTTTAGTTAAAGTTTTTAATGATGATAAATTATAGAAATATTTAAGCTGATGCTAAGATTTTCACTAGGAAAATAACTTAACAGGAAAGAAAATCACAATTTTGATTAGCAAAGATGGGGCGCAAAGGGAACACACTGCTCTCGGCGGAACCAGGGTTAGCAGATAACCAAGATCCCAACAGAACCTCCTCGTGGTGCACACTGAAAACAGAAATATAGCGGCTCGTGCTGATTCTGGCTAAAACTTTTGGGGATCGTGTTACATGGAGGTAGCGGATGGAAAGAGATTTGACTGCAAAAAAAGACAGGCAATATCTCCGACACCTCTGCGCAACCACATGTAACAGCACTGTCGACGTACATGTTATTAGAAATATAAAGAATTGGTGCGCCAGCCAGCATAAAAATAGTAACACAATGAGTACACTAAGAGGGAAGTACAGTACATGTAATGTAGAGGGCAGCGTCATGCGCAAAGATAACGGAAAACGTTTCACGGAAATCAGAACTAAAGCGTTGTTTGCTCAAGCTTCTAGTTACCGGTGATCCCAGCCCGGCCCAAACTCTGCTGTCGATTTTTCCTATAACAGGCACAGCCGTCCAAGGTGACAGGCACAGTTCAGCTCTAGAACAAAATGCTAGTCCCTGACGTTCCTAAATATGTGCATAGACTCGGACTTGGATGAGTGGTTCACGATGTTGGTGAACAACTCTTCCGTTAAGAGGGCGAACGAGTCCGAGTCCAACTCTTCCGTCGAGTTCTTCCTAAATCGGAACAAGGCTCGAGGATGAGACGATAGTACTCGATGGGCACGGGAACAATACGTCTAATTACACAAGGCAAGTTCACTGTCGACGGAACACCTAGTGCAAAATGTACATGAAGGACAACCCGTCTCGGCGTAGAGTCAGTACATATTCGCTGCCTAACGACAGATAGGAAGACTGTCACAGGCTAGGGTAGCCCACCCGAAATGTCAATACAAGCCGAAATCGGATGTGCTGTTATTAGTTATTAGTGCCTGTCTGTGTGATTGTTTTCCTTGTCTATGTTTGTCGGTTTATATTTATCATTTATTAATTTAAATATAATTATATTTAGTGTCTTCTTCTTCTTCTGCGTTCGTTCTCAAACTCGTGCAGATTAGCAGGATGTAGTCCGGAAAAAGGAATGCGTTGTGTCGTGGTTTACATCATTGCTGCAATATCTGCAACACTGAAGAATAGCAAAGAATAACCCATGAAGAATAGCAAAGAACAGCAAAGAATAGCAACACTGTTTACCTTACACGCATGTCGTAAAAGGCGACTAAGGAGGTTATGGGATGGAGTTGGCTGTTCCATCCCATATAGGGTCAGAGACCCATAGTCATGCTGTAGTCGGATGTGTCACTAACAAGGCGCGTAAGGGTGGCATAAAGTAACACCCCCCCCCCCCCAATCCGGCGGAAATCACACAAATATCATGAGACTTTCACACACGAGAAAGCTGAACAGCTGATTGACATTTCTAAAGACGTTCTAGATTCCAGTCTAAATCTTTGACTGATTTTTGCTGCAGTATCGGCGAAGATGAGTATCCAGTAGTAACCAAGAAGACACTTCGAGCATTGATACCATTTGCCAGTTCTTCCCTGCGTGAATGTGGGTTTTCAGCAGTTGCGGTTATGAAATCTAAATATAGAGGTAACCTTAAAATTGAAAATGAAATTCGCGTTGCTCTATCAAAAATAACATCAAGATTCCACGAATTGATTAAAGATAAACAGGCACATCCCTCTCATTAGGACAGAAAACATTTTTGAAACTCTTATTACTTGTACCCAATTACGTGTAAAATAATTCTCTGTTTTAATTAATTAATTACTATTTCTGTTCTCAAAATATATGTGATTTTATTTATTTTTCGATTTATTTACGTTTTCCTTTTCCTGCTTATTACAAATTTACCAACACCTATTCACAAAATATTTATATTTAGAGATTATAACATAGAATTTATTTAAATTTAAGATTTAGACTTAAAATTATCAGGCCTATAGTTTTGCTTCATATTAAGGGCGTCGCCGGAAATAATCTGAACGTTAAGGGCGCCATGGCTTTAAAAAGTTTAGGAATCACTGTACTAGGAAGTTACCTTAACTTATACAACATAGGGAAATAATGTACCAGGAAGTCAACTTAATTTATGTAACAAAGGGAAATAATGTACCAGGAAGTTAACTTAATTTATGTAACAAAGGGAAATAATGTACCAGGAAGTTAACTTAATTTATGTAACAAAGGGAAATAATGTACCAGGAAGTTAACTTAATTTATGTAACAAAGGGAAATAATGTACCAGGAAGTTAACTTAACTTATACAACATAGTGAAATAATGTACCAGGGGAGTTACCGTAACTGGATACCGCCCTCATATAACACAGTCACTGCAATGTGAAGTCGCTAACATCTCACACCTCTACGGCATTAATTAATGCTATGGGTTAACATAACTTCACTCAAGCTGTAAACCGTAACATAATGCATTCTTTTCTCTGGGCCACATTCTGCTAGCCAGCAGGAGTTTGATCACGAACCCAGAAGGAAAAAAAGGCTACATATTTATCTTGTATTATGTTCAAACTTATCATCGCTTCTCTTTTCTTTATTGTTCGCTTTCAGACAACCACCTTCACAATTCTCTTATTTCTTCACTGTTTGCTTTCAGACTACCACATTCCGCCCATGTGTTACCGGGGCCCGAAATGGGAGCAAAGAATAGCAACACTGTTTACCTTACACGCATGTCGTAAAAGGCGACTAAGGAGGTTATGGGATGGAGTTGGCTGTTCCATCCCATATAGGGTCAGAGACCCATAGTCATGCTGTAGTCGGATGTGTCATGCCGAAAGGCGCAGATATTGCAGCAATGATGTAAACCACGACACAACGCATTCCTTTTTCCGGACTACATCCTGCTAATCTGCACGAGTTTGAGAACGAACGCAGAAGAAGAAGAAGACACTTAATATAATTATATTTAAATTAATAAATGATAAATATAAACCGACAAACATAGACAAGGAAAACAATCACACAGACAGTCACTAATTGGCTCAACGGGAATTGGACTGCCATCATAGTACTGTTCCTTCATACCAGGAGACTTCAGCTTTCGACGTTAATGCAATGCCTATTGAAGAAGATTTCTAATCAGGGTGATTGGGGGGGGGGGGTGTGAGGTTATTAAATTTTCAGGCAAAATATGGCAAAAAATGACGAAACTTTAACTTTTAATACGTTTTCACATTAACCAATAATGTCGGATAATGATCAAACTTACAGTTAAATGCTAGTAACACTTAAATAGTTACAAACTTTGTAAACAAAGACTAACAAAGGTCACGCCCAGAATTACAATTATACGTCAAATATTTTTTGATGAAAGGAAAAAAGGGACAAGGTCAAGTGCTTCTCAGTTCATAATCGTACGTTGGGCAGGTCTGAAACACGTGTTCGAATGGCATAGGGTTTGTGCCTCAGATGCATACATATGTCGCACCGCTCTTTCACTGCGTTCGTTATCACCCCTGCAGATTAGCAGAATGATGTCCGGAGAAATAAGTCAACCAGGCCCGTAGATAAGGGAAAGGTTTGGGGGTGCTCAAATCCTCCCTTTAGCAAATTTGAAAAGGATATTTAGTACTAGCAACTTAACCAAAAGATAGGTAATAACTCCTCTCTTAGTTATTTTTTCTACGCAGAAGACGGATGTGTCTGGCCATTGCCGCAAACAAACCAAAACACTACAAGTATTGGAACACATCAAAAGACAACAGATTAAGTGGTTTTCACACATTTCCAGGGGTGCAAAGGGAACGCATTGCTCTAGGCGGACCCAGGGTTAGCAGATAACCAAGATCCCAAATGTATCTCCACGCGGTGCACCCTGGAAACAGAAATACAGCAGCTCGAGCTGATTCTGGCAAAATCATTTGGGGATCGTGTCAGAGAATGTGGAGGTAGCAGATGGAAAGAGATTTGACTGCACAAGAGACAGACAATATCTTCGACACCACCAGCATCACCACATATAGCGAAACTGTCGACATACAGTGAAGCAAGTCAGTCCAGTCCGAACATTGGAGGGGCGGCCAATGTAAAAGGCACGTAAAGGTAGATGCATGGCGAGATACAAATAGATTTCATACCGAGTACAATGAAACAATGAAAGGGTAGAATAGCGCTAGAGGGCAGAGCGAACTGCGAATAGAAAGTGAAAAGTCCCTAGGAAAGGGGAACTACAAGCTCCGTTAGCTCGAGACGAGCTTCTAGTTACCTGTGTTCCTTACAGGCAGAGACCCAGACCAATCCATTGGCGTGTGGTAAAGCAAGAAGACCTAACCCAACTCTTATGTTGAGCCTTCCTAAACCGGAAATATGCTCGCGAAGAGAAAGGGTTCTGTACCCAATGGGCTTAGGCAAGAAAGGGACAACGATGGTAGCCCTGGCCCAACTCTACTGTCATGTTTTCCTACACCGGAAATACACTTGAAGAGAGAAAGGGTTCAGTACCTGATGGGCTCAGGCGCTATTGGGACAAGGACACTCAGCTCGAGAACGCCTTGCTCTCAAACGCGTGGTGTGAGACTCGAACTTGGACAAGGGGTACACGATGTCGGTGAATGACACCTCGGCTAAGAGGGCGAAAGAGCCATGGTCCAACTCCTCTGTTGAGTTCTTCCCCTTAAGGAACCAGGCTCACGGATGAGAAACGGTTCAGTACTCAATGGGCACAGGCACATCACGTCCAATTACACGAGGCAAGTTCATAGACAGTGGAACACCTTGTGCGAGTCAGACGAGAGCAAAATCGTCTGGCGAAGAGTCGCCATTACGCGTGCCTGGAGACAGATATAGAGGCTGTCACAGGCTAAGGGTAGCCCACCCGAATTGTCAAGGCATGCCGAAATCGGATGTGCTAGGCCTACAAGGCGCATAACGGTGGCACAACGTAATCACGCTCCCGGCGGAAATCGCACGGATATCCGTGATGGTTACAATGGAGCGAACGAAAAACAAACAAACAAACACATTTCCAGACTACCAACAGATAGCATGCCACAAATGGCCACGACAGATAGACATAACGGCTATAAAGCATGACATGGTTTGTGCAACCCCTTAGGACATAGTATTTATAATGACAGACGTAATAGAAAGGTTGCAACAATGACTCAAACTGACCAATTTCATTTAGACAATGTTCGTATAATTAGATAATTTTCAGTTATATATATATAATAATAACGGCGTCCCTCTATAACGCATTCTTTTATAACAAATTCCTATATTTAACAACACTATTCAAAAATCGCCAAGTACATTGTTTCTCTATTGTTTATACTGCATATAGCGAATCATATTTATTAATGAAGACCAAGTTGTTATAATGGGATATGCTATCCTAGCGTGGAACATTTTGGGGGGTCACGGTTATAAAAGAAATATAGGCTACACTTAATTTATTTATAGGTGTCCGACCGTCCGCTGTAAGAAAAAAGTTAATAGCCACGGACCTAGTTCCTAAGTTCTGTTCCATGCGGTAATTAGTTTTCAATTTTTTTTCCATAGCAATACATTATTTTAATTTATACAGTAGGTCAAGGATGCAATACTGATTAATATTCATTAACAGGCGTTTGAGGTTAAGGTTAAATTCCCCTCCCATCTTACAAAGAATATATATATATATATATATTGGGGGGAGGGGGTCCTTGATTCTTACTTAGAAACTAGCATTATGGCACACAAAACATACCTATCCCTGCTTCGCTCTTCTTTCTAGCAGCCAATCTTCTTCTTCTGCGTTATTTTTCAAACTCCTACAGATTAGCAGGATGTAGTATGCGTTGTGGCATGGTTCACATTATTGCTGCGATATCTGCGCCTTTTTGCCTGACGCTTCCGATTTCAGCATGGCTTTGGGTCACTGACCTTATATGGGATGGGACAGCCAACTCTTAACTCATAATCTTCTTATTCGCCTCTTACGACATGCATGGAAAGTAAACAGTGTTGTTATTCTTTGCTCCCCATCTCGGACCCCGGCAACACATGGGCGCAGCAACCAATCAATAGTAAAAAAAAGTAACCCATGGCATTTATTAATGCCGTAGGGGTGTGAGATGTTAGCGATCTCACTTTTCACAGGCTCTGCAAATGAGGGCGGTAGCCATCTCCTCTCCCTCGCAGTCTTTACTTCCCGGATTAATCCGGTACCCATTAAAGGCTGGGTCGACCTGGGAGCCGTTGCGATCTGAAAACATTTCCGCCTCAGCTGGGGAATGAACCCAGGACCACTCATATGCGAAACCAGTGCGCTAACCACTGCGCTAACGCGGCTCCCAATAGTACGCAGACTCAAAATCCCAGTCTCTGTCTATGACGGATGTGACGGGCCATTGGCACAAATAAAAGGGCAGCATACCGTATTTCCCTTTTCTGGTCTACATCTTGCTGGAAGTCTAGTTTGACCATTGTCCTGCCACAAGAGATATTGTCCTGCTACAAGAGATATTGTCCTGCCACAAGAGATATTGTCCTGCTACAAGAGATATTGTCCTGCTACAAGAGATATTGTCCTGCCACAAGAGATATTGTCCTGCTACAAGAGATATTGTCCTGCCACAAGAGATATTGTCCTGCTACAAGAGATATTGTCCTGCCACAAGAGATATTGTCCTGCCACAAGAGATATTGTCCTGCTACAAGAGATATTGTCCTGCCACAAGAGATATTGTCCTGCCACAAGAGATATTGTCCTGCTACAAGAGATATTGTCCTGCTAAAAGAAAGATTCAGCTGAGAATTGAGAAAGAACACAGAGGAACTAACTCCCAACGGTTGACAAGAGCATACATCACCATAACAGATATTGTTATTCAAAAAAGAAAAGTCGCCGTTCCCTGGTCCAGCGGGTCTCAACATTTTTGGCCCACGGCCCTCTTTTTTATAATATATATTTTCCATGCCCCAATCCAGTGGTGTCTTTAAAAAAGTCACTGCCCTTCTTTACACGACGCCACCAAGGCATTTTAACACTTTATCTCCTGTATTCTTGCTGTCTATTGTTCAAGAAGTTTTTTTCTTGTGCGACCAACCTTTTAGAAGTGGTCTAGGTCTAACCAAACAAAATCTGTTAAACCCCTACATACAGTACTCCCCGCCCCAAGTGTTTGTTGTACCTAATTTTACATTTGTTTTCATGAATGTAAGACTATGTTAAAAGCAGAACATAAGAAAAAGTGGAATTAGATGCACCCAACTGCAGAACCAAATGACCCCTTCCATCAAATGTCATGCAAGGAACAAATTTGATTCTGCTCGTAAGCCTTTGTGGTTCATTATATTTACATAGATTCCAACTTTTAAATATCATGCTGAATTTCCTACAGCTTCAATGACAACGAGATTTAAAAAAACACACATCGTCTGCTACCGATCATTCGATCTGCGCGCAATGCACTGAATAAACCCCCCCCCCCCCGATTTGAGGGGGAATAGGGCTTCTTAGTACGTTGAGCGCGGATAGATGGATGCTGAGTTTTGTACGCCTTTTCACGCGCCGTTTCGTTAAATAATATATGGTTTTTTTTCTTTAAAAACGTGGAGACATTATATCGTAAAGTACCGCTTTTATTATCGATAACCAGCATTCTTAACATTATTTTAGCTTTATTTTTTTTTAAACATTATTTTTGTTCGGTAGTAAGAGGCAGACCAAGACTACGATGGATACATGGCATCAAAGACATTTTGAGCATGACAATAGAAGAAGCTGGGCAGCTTGCACAGAACCGAGAGGCTTACAGAGTGGCAGTGAGGACAACCTTATGTAAAGGACATATCATATAGATATATAGTTTGCCAGTGTTTTCTCAATGTTCCGGAGGCACAACCGCATGGGATGTGATTTGAACCTGGTAACTTGACCGTTACAGATGCGCTCTGTACTTCCGCAGAGTCTGGCCAGAGACATAAAGAACGAACTAAAATACATAATTTCATATTGTCCAGCTCTGTAGAAATGTTATACAGAGTGCATCTGTGACGGCTAAGGTACCTAGTTCGATCCCCGCCACAGGCAAATGTGCATCCAGACCGTTCAGAATGCAATGGCAAACTTTGACATGTCCAGAATAGGATACGATATCAGGAAAAAAAATTCTTATGGGGGAAAAAACTGCTCGGTTGCGTAATTGGAACTCGGCGCTCAGCCTTATGGAACTAGTTCAATTCGAGTATACCTGTAACACAGTTGAAATATACCATGCTAGTTCATCCGGTATGTCTCCATTGTAGATTGTGAACGTTGTACCGTTAGGAGTTACCTGTATAGACAAGTTCGTGAACTTCTTAGGTCAAGTAGCTACTTATCAAAGGTGCTTAGGGTTTCTTCACAACGTAACGTGACCCAATTCCACTCTGTCAAACAGTTACCACTCAACATTTTGAAAAGAAGTCAGTTCTAAAGACAAAATAAAATATCATCTAGACCCAGTTCTTATATATCAATATATATATAACTGGCTAACTCCGTAATTCTGTTTGTATCGAAGGATATAGAAATCTCAATGGCTTCACGTTAATCTTCATTCTTTACAACCTGACTGACCTCAACATTTCTTATTACATTGCAAGATTTATATATATATATATATATACTATTTGAAGCACTCACGTATATCGTCAGATGACGTAGTAGAAAAACCTATGTTGTGACGTGACTGACTATTGTATTTAGTGTTCGATAACAGAGACAGAGTGTGTTGTTGTTTTTTGCCCACAATAGACAAGGATTTGACAATGAATATGGTGGATGTGTTGCAACTGCTTCAACATCGCCTGCAGAGTGTGAGAATATTGACATTGCGAACAATGCTAATATTTATAGAATTTGGTATTATATGTGATATCCCCTTTTGTTGATAGGGGCCGAAAGGGGAGCAAGCAGTACCAGTTTTACGTGTCATGCATATCGTACGAGGCGACTAAGGAAATATGTGGTAGTGAATTTAACTGCCTCCAAACCACAAAGTATAAAAGTTACGACGTAGCCTTACTAAAATCGGAAATATCAGGCGCACAAATCGCAGCAATTTTGTAAACCAGAAAAGAACTCGTTCCGGCCTCAGGACAACACACTGCTAATCTTCAAGAGTTTGAGAGCAAACGCAAAAGAAGAGGAAGAAGTAATTTCACACGAGGACAACTGAACGGTCGCGAGGCAGAATGAGAAGCGTGGTCAACCTGCGAGTCACGAGTGTCTTAACCATCTATTACACCATTTAAGGTTTTCCATGATAAAATTATTATTGCTGAATATTTCAAATGTATTAGGTTAAAGTATGCATAATGTGTGAAAAAATATGAATAATTGTATATTACATGTTTCTATGGATGTAGTATCTTTTTTCTATAATTTGAATTTTGAAGGAATAAGATTATATTTTTACAAAACATGAAATGCATAAATAAACTAAAGTGGTATAAATACTAAATATTTGATTTTAGAAAAAACTAAAGTGAGGCTAAATAATAAAAATATAACTTGTAAAAATTAATTAATTTACACAATTATTTTTAGAAAGAAATTACTGTTACACATTTAAAAGCACGCAGAATGCATCGGACATGAGCTCAGACAATCCAAAAATCATCAGTTATTGCCCTTCAATGGATGCCATCACGCTGTGGAATCATGGGAAATGATAAAGTTGTTGTTCTGTCAAAAACAGAAAGCGAAATGGAACAACACAGACAATTCATTGTCCTACAGAGAAGCAAAAATAATAATCCAGAACACGTGCACAGCAAAGTGGAAGAAACATGTGGAAGATGACTATCACATTATGAACAGATCAGAACAAGTTATAATTCTACGTCTCATCACAGGACACAACCGACTCCGCAATCACATGTATACTTCTTCTTCTTCTTCAGCGTTCATTCTCAAACTCCCGCTGGATCTCCCTTGTAGCAGGACCATGATCCTACTAGATTTCCAGCAGGATGTATTCCAGAGAATGGAAATGCGTTGTGTCGCCGTTTTATTTGCGCCAATGGCCAGACACATCCGTCTTCGGCGTTACATGTATACAAAGTTCAAGATTGGCACTAGTGCCATGTGGACAGGCAGCACAGAGTGCGAAACATATACTTCAAGATTGTTCTGAGCATGAAACGCTGAGACAGACATATTGGCCAGAGGAAACAACACTGGAATCAAAACTCTATGGGACACTGTATGAACTTCAAAAGACTGAGTTTTATTCAGGAGACATAATTACAGATATAGACATGTTTCAAGTGAACTAAAGAAGAAGAAGACATGTGGAAGTGGAAGACAAACATGATGCAATGCATAACCTCCAAAGATATCAACATGCCACATTATTTTGCATTAGAACAGGCCACTGCAGACTGTTTGGTCACCTGTAAAGATTGAGGATCTCATACACAGATGAATGTCCATGTGGATCCCGAACCCAGAATCCCGAACATATAATTCAGGACTGCCCAACATGCAAAAAAGAGCAGAAGCAACAGACCTGGCTCAGGTCTGGATGCAAACTTGAGGCAAAAACTATGGGCAGCCGCTCCGTCCTGGAAAAGAGAGAGGAATTCGCCCTGACGACAGGTCTGACAATATAACATGGCCGCAGATTATGTACACAGAAGAAGATACACGCCAAGTGCCACTTGAAAGTATCAGGGATTCACAGAAAACCACCTGGCTCTCAGGGGAAGCAACCGTTAAAATTATGAATACAAAACATGAGGAAGATATTTCAGGCGAATTGGTTTGTTGCTAAAAAAAAAAAAAAAAAAAAAAAAAGTGTTAAACAGTTAAGCATACCTTTCGTCATCAGGTAGGGTAGACTGGAGAGTTTATGTGCATACTGAAGTGCAGTTACATCTGCTCGCAACCAATAACCATCATCGGGAGCAAAACACAGAAACAATGTCATTCAGGGAGCACAATATTTAGTCCATGTTTTACTAGAACTCAAAGATCAAAGTATACTAACATTGTATATTGTCATGTATGTTGTCAGGAACGAATGAGAGGATTTAGCATTTGGTTTGCTAATGTTGTATCCCGTATTATGAAAAAGTGAATACAAAACTTTCTACTCTAGTCGGGTGTCTCTGGCCAAAAGGTTCTCATGGTTAGAACTGACCAATGTCAACTATTCATATCCTGCAAGACTACAATACATTGAACCAGTTACGGGAAGAACACTGGCCTACAGATATGGATGTCCACAGAAAGATGTATGGGAGCACTGAGGAGCTTTCAAATACAGCAGCATTTATTAGGAAAACAGGACTTGCTGTGTAGACATGTCAAATTACGAACGAGAAGAAGAAGACTGACCAATGTAGACTTCTTTTTGTTCTGTGTTCATTCTTAAACTTCTACAGATTATCAAGATATAATTTGTAGATACAATTTTTTAATGTCATTATTTACAGCTGCGCTGCGATATTTGCGCATTTCGGTTTGATACATTGGACATCAGTATGACTTTTGGATTATTTTGATGTATTATGGGATTGGACAACCAACTCTACCGCCAAAATCTCATTAGTCACGGGTATTTCGCGTAAACCAGTGTGATGTTATTCACGCTACAACATTTACTTTTTAATTTAAAAAAAAACACTACTAACTAATGTTAATCAACTATTAGGTAAAGTTACCCTCAAACACTTCGGATCCAGCTTATGCAGCGATGGGAAAATGCAAAGCAGAATTAAAAATAATGCTGAAGATGGCTTTAGCGTCTATGTCAATGCTAACGGTGGTTTGGAAAAGCAACATCAGTGTTGGAGTGAAAGTCAAACTGTATAAGTCGCTGGTGCTTTCTGTTGTGCTGTATGGTTTTGAGAGTTGGACACTCATTGCGGACATGGAGAGACGATTACAGGCTTTCAAGTACAAATGCTACAGACAAATTCTGAGAATTTCCTATAGGGAACATAAGACAAATTTGTACGTCATCGGCATCATCAGGTGCCATGCCGACTGGCGTATGTGATCAATGCTCTCCACAGATCTCTGTCTATAGCAGGGGTCGGCAACCTATGGCACGCGTGCCACACTTGGCACGCCAAGCAATTTCAAATGGCACGCAGACTCTTCACGTTTCCTGTATAAAGCTAATTCTAAATCGATTAGCCCGGTTTCCTCGCTCATTTCGGCACTCTGAATAATTTGAAACCTCAAGTTGGCACACAGTTAGCAAAAGGTTGCAGACCCCTGATCTATAGTATTATGTATCACGATCGTTGTTGTTTCCCTGCGGTGCCAGGCTGTCAAACCGTCTAATATTTTCTCACGTTGTCACCCTCTGTCTCTGTTGCCAACAACCTTGCCTGTTGTGACTATGTTCTCCAAACCTACCTGTCTCATGAAGTGACCAAAAAAAATGAAGATTGTCTTTTTCTTATATTATTGATTAAGGTCCCTTTCGCATTTGACTCTTTCAACACTTCCACATTAGTTTTTCTGGCAGTCCATGGTATTCTCAGCATTCTTCTATAGAACCACATCTCTATTGCCTCTAATTTCCCACTTTCCAGTTTGTTTATTGTCCAAGACTCGCATCCATATGTTAGCATAGGAGTTATATAGAACTGCAGAACTCTTTTTCTCACCTCCAATGACAAGGTCATATCACACAATATAAATTTGTACGTAATAAAAATATATAGATGTATGCAGGTGTACAAGAACCATTGCTTTCAATAGTAAAACTAGCATGGTTTGGACATGTATGCAGACATGATTTCTTGTCAAAAACAATACTGCAGGGAACTTCCAAGGAGGGGGAGAAGCAGAGGAGGGCAAATAAAGACATAGACAGACAACATCAAGAAATAGACAAGACAGGACAAGATTTTTCTTCACTCCTCCGCATCGCTGAAGAAAGAAATCGCTGGAGGGCTCTGTGTGCTGAAGTATCCAATGTTGTACCCCTACGACCCTGATGGGTTACGGGTTTATTCATTCATTCATTGGGTAAAGTGGCTCGTAAAGTGACCAAACACAATTTTCTCAGCAAATTATCAGAGCACATCGATTTATGTTTTTATTTTTATATTTTAGAATTATACCTTTATGCCTTGCAGCATCAGAGGTATAATAGTTCTCTGTAGAAGGCTTTTTGTTTACTTCATATATGTTTGTTTTCGTTCACTCTTTTATTTCTATAATCCATTGTTTTGTGGATTGAGGCCTTGAGAAAGGTGAGGCTGAAAGTGGTTACATTTATTTTCGTGTCGGGACATTTATTTTCGTGTGGGTGTTCGGGGCAATGAAAGAGTAGATCAACTGTCGTCATGCGCGATTGTGGCACAAGGTGATGGGGCAATGGATCGAGCTAACGTTTTGAACTCCTTAAGAGATATAGCACGCGAGAGCGAGACTAGTGTGGATGATGATTCCTTTTCAATGTTCATGATTAAAGATCAGGGTTTGAAATGCAGTGTTGCTAAAACTGAACATTTTGGAGGGCACAGAAGAATGATAGTCAACCAGCATAAAGGGGTGCAAAGGGAACGCATTGCTCTAGGCGGACCCAGGGTTAGCAGATAACCAAGATCCCAAATGTACCTCCACGCGGTGCACCCTGGAAACAGAAATACAGCAGCTCGAGCTGATTCTGGCCAAATCTTTTGGGGATCGTGTCCGAGAATGTGGAGGTGGCAGATGGAATGAGATTTGACTGCACAAGAGACAGACAATATCTCCGACACCACCAGCATCACCACATATAGCGACACTGTCGACATACAGTGAAGCTAGTCAGTCCAGTCCGAACATTGGAGGGGCGGCCAATGTAAAATGCACGTAAAAGTAGATGCATGGAGAGAAACAAATATATGTCGTAATGAGTACAATGACACAATGAAAGGGCAGATCAGCGCCAGAGGGCAGCTCGAACTGCAAATGAAAAGTAAAAAATTCCTAGGAAAGGGAACTATAAGCTCTGTTAGCTCGAGACGAGCTTCTAGTTACCTGTGATCCTTATAGGCAGAGACCCAGACCCAATCGTGGGCGCTCGGAAAAGCAAGAAGATCTAAACCAACTCTAATGTCGAGCCTTCCTATACCGGAAATATGCTCGCGAAGAGAAAAGGTTCCGAACCCGATGGGCTTAGGCAAGAAGGGGACAACGATGGCAGTCCTGACCCAACTCTACTGTCAAGATTTCCTATACCGGAAATACACTTGCAGAGAGAAAGGGTTCAGTACCTGATGGGCTCAGGCGCTTTTGGGACAAGGTCGCTCAGCTCGAGAACGCCTTGCTCTCAAAGGCGTGGTGTGAGACTCAAACTTGTGAGAGGGGTTCACGATGTCTGTGAACGACGCCTCGGGTAGGAGGGCGAACGAGCCAGGGTCCAACTCTTCTGGCGTGTTCTTCCTCATACGGAACCAGGCTCGCGGATGAGAAAAGGTTCGGTACCCGATGGACACAGGCAGAGTTCGTCCATTTGCACGAGATGGGTTTATAGACGGTGGAGCACCTCGTGCCAGATAGACGCGCTCGACAAGCATCTTGGCGAAGAGACACTACACACCAGCTTGCCCGGCGACAGATACACAGGCTGTCACGGACTAGGGACCAAACCCGAAATAAAGGAATGACGAAAACGGATGTGCACGACCTCTGACGTCCTGACCACAAGTGGCCATCCTGGGTGCAAATAATCACAGTTCTACTGTGGAACTTGCAGCACAACGTACTTCACGCTTCCCGGCGGAAATCACACGAAATATTCGTTGTGGTTATTTGAGAGCGAACGCTGAAGAAGAAGAAGAGATCACGGCGTAGCCAGGTGAAGTTTTCCAGATACAACACTGCGATAGGATTGCGACAGCAATCCGAAAGTGAGAATTCAAAGTGCTCGAAGTCTTCTTCTTCTGCGTTCGTTCTCAAACTCCTGCAGATTAGCAGGATGTAGTCCGGAATGCGTTATGTCATAGTTTACAGCATTGCTGCGATATCTGCGCCTTCGGCCTGACACATCCGACTTCAGCATGGCTTTGGGTCACTGACCCTATATGGGATGGGACAGCCAAATCCATCCCATAACCTCCATAGTAGCTTTTTATGACATGCGTGGAAGGTAAACAGTGGTGCTATTCTTTACTTCCCTTTCGGGCCCCGGCAACACACAAGCGAGTGCTCGTAGTAAAATGGAGGGTTTTCGGAAGACGAATATCCGTCTCCAGAAAACTCTCCTACCCCTGACGCTGAAAGGCAACAAAGGGTTTAGCGAATAGATAGATAGATAGATAGAAGTTGTAAACATGGCATCCATACAGCTCTTGTTCTTACGGAATCCTATTTGAATACTGTTAAGCTGTTGTTCAATAAATGTTCGTAATAATTATAAACATTCTAGAACTTTCTAGAATTATGTTGACAATTTTCCAGCGTGGATTAGAAATATTTCCAGCGCTTTTCCAGCGACGTAACCACACTAGATGTTTGTTCTGAGGTTTCAATTTCCGATCCACATGGACAGTCGTGTATATAAATTGTGTGTATATAAATTGTATAAATTGTATAAATTGTAATACTTATGTGTGCATGTTCAGACTGTTTATTCCGCTGAAGACGGATGTGCCGGGCCATTGGCGCAAATAAAACGGCGGCACAACGCATTTCCATTCTCTGGACTACATCCTGCTAGAAATCTAGTAGGACAATGGTCTTGCTACAAGGGAGATCCAGCAGGAGTTTGAGAATGAACGATGAAGAAGAAGAAGAGACTGTTTATCATAACAGGAGTCATTACGATATTTCTACTCACTTAACATACTTACCTAACACTTTATATGCTGAGTACGTATATACGCGGTCGTGTATGTTATTACATGACTGCACAACACTATCATCTTTACATTGACTCGTAAACATGTCAATTCATATTCCATTGCTACTGATATTTGCATTTTCTATTGATTACGAATTATACATTTTTTTTTGCAAGGAAGTGTCATACTGTTCGTTAATTATTTTCCGTGTTCGTTTTCAAGCTCCTGCAGTTCGCAGGTGTGCTTCCGGGGCCTGAAATTGGAGTAAATAATAGCAACACTGTTTACCTTCCTTGCATGTCGTAAGAAGCGAATAATAAAGTTGTGGAATGAAGTGACAATCCCATCCCACATATGATCAGTCACCCAGGGGCACGATGATAAAGTCGGATGTATCAGGTCGAAAGCCACATATATGCCGCTAAGTTGTAAACCATGATATATATATATGCATATACTTAAATCGGTTCTATCTGATGAGCAATAAACATAACCAAGGGAAATAATCAAAATTGGTAGGCACGTGCTCTGGGATAGAGCCCGTAAATCACCTGGTGTAGATAACATTCCAGCAGAACTCTTGAAATATAGAGGAACAAATGCGGTAAATACTAGAACTAAAATTTGGCAGAATATATGGAATACAAAACAGGGACCTGCTGAATGCACACATTCGCTAATAATACCCATTCCCAAGAAAGAAATTTGAAAGTGTATAAAAATTACAGAACCATTATACTTATAACGCACCCGAGTAAATTGATGCTTAAAAAACTCCCGAACAGAAAAAAACCCAACTCCGAAGAACAAAATTGCAGAAAAACGTGAGAGCAAACAGTAGCACTGTTTTAACACACATTTAACATCAGAATCTAATATTAACTGAGAAACATATCCAGCACCAACGTCATCTATATACCAAAAATTCATTGATTTTACAAAAAACAGTATTTGACATGATGGTCTATGTCACATACTGAGACAATTTAATCTCGACACCACAATCATTGACATTGTTGAATCACTGTATGAAACGCAAGTAGTATTGTCTTATCAAACAATACGAATGGAGATTTCTTTAAAACATATGTAGGAGTTCGGCAAGGATGCATAATGTCTTCAGTACCTTTCAACATATACATAGAGCACATCATACATGAGATCCCTTAGGACAAGAACACGTCTATACCGACACAGAAGAAAAGCAAGGTCTTGGTTAACAGCAGAGACGCCAGAGGTACAGATCACCACCATAATGAATGGATATAAACTTGAGGAGGTGAATGCTTTAAATACCTTGGGTCTAGCATATGTACTTATGTAAAATACAAGGCAGAATTAAATATCAGGCTGGAAATAACTTTAGTTTCTATGTCAAGTTTAAACTTAATTTGAAAATCAACATCAGTGTTTTAGTGAAAATCAAACTTTATAAATTCACTAGTGCTTTCTATAGTGCTGTATGGTTGTGAGAGTTGGACATTCATTGCGGACATGGAGAGATGACTACACGCCTACGAATACAAATGCTACAGACGTATTCTATGAATTTCCTTCAGAGATCATAAGACAAAAAATAGAGATGTATGCAGGTTCATCAGAACCATTTCTTTCAATAGTGAAACGACGAAAACTAGCATGTCTTAGACATGCATGCTGACATGATTCCTTGTCAAAAACAAAAAAATACTCCATAATAAAGGTCGAAGGTGGAAGAAGCAGAAGACAAATAAAATAATGGACAGACAACACCAAGGACTGGACAAGACAACATCAAGGACTGGACAAGAGAAAATCACGGACTGGACAAGATCACATTTTTTCTCACATGTCTACATCGCTGAAGATATAAATCACTAGAGGACTCTGTGTCTTGATGTATCCAATGAGAGTTGAGTTTTGCTTTATGCATTTATAAATAAATGGCAGTATAAAAGCAATTTGCATATTACAAAAGCTTCAATATGTATTTCAATATGTATTTCAATATGTATTTCAATATGTATTTCAATATGTATTTCAATATGTATTTCAATATGTATTTCAATATGTATTTCAATATGTATTTCAGCTTACTTTTATCTCTGCAATCTATCATTATATATAAAACAATAATATTTGATCAGAAACATACAATGATAGTAATAAAACACAGTAATTGTGGGTTTTTTCTAAATCGGTTGTAAATGAATGTTAACATGATCCCTGCCTTCAAGTGATTTAGTTTAATATTTCTTAATATTATTTTTAAAATTTCAATATAAATGCTCAATATTTAGTTTAATATTTCTTTAAAAAAAAGTCTCGCCTCTTCTGCCGCACATCTCCAATTGATTCCGCTGTTTTGTATCAGCCTCACAACTGAACTAAAGCCTTACTCGAATACGAAAAACGTTGGAAATGGCCAGGGCCGGATTTAGACCTGATAGGGCCCTAAGTTATTTGAGATATTTGGCACGTTAACGATTAAGAATATAAAGATAGTGCAATAAAAAGGGGCCCTAAGCTATAGCTTGTTTAGCTTATAGGTAAATCTAGCACTGTAAATGACTTAATAAATAGTTAGCTTTCTCTAAAACAAGAGAGTAGAATATGAAAATATGGGTCCAAAATGTTACATAATTAAGATGTCTAAAATGTTACATAATTAAGATGTCTAAAATGTTACATAATTAAGATGTCTAAAACGTGAATTTGGCTCAAAGTAATTTTCTAGCTCAGTTATCTCGTCTTGCACATGTCGACTAACACATTGCAAATTGCATACATGTTGTAAATGTGTGATTTATCAATGTTGGTATTTCACTGCCTGAAAATCCTTAAAGCTAATTATTATATCTTCTGGGTGATGGACTACCGACCGTTGCCAGACGTGTACACGGGTAATTTATCTCAATTGTGCGGCAATTGCATGATGGAATGCAAGCTAGAGTTCAGGATGATGGAGAGTTATCTGAAACCTTTCCTGTCTCAAATGGAGTAAAACAAGGATGTGTATTAGCACCTACCCTATTTAGCATCATGTTCTCTGCTATGTTGAATGATACTTTCAGAGATCTAGACCTGGGAGTAAACATCACCTATCGCATAGACGGAAAATTGTTCAACCTTCGGCGGCTTCGAGCAAAAACCAAAGTTAAATCACACACAATCAGGGATCTTCTATTTGCTGATGACTGTGCCCTAAATGCCAACTCTGAGGCTGATCTACAATGTATTATAGACAGATTCTCCAAAGCCTGTACAAACTTTGGGCTTACCATTAACACAGAGAAAACAGAAGTCATGTTACAACCAGCACTTGGCAAAAGCTATCTCGAGCCCTGCATAAAAGTAAATGGTGTAACACTGAAAGTTGTGAATAGATTCACATATCTAGGCAGTACGTTATCACAAAATGCCAACGTTGATGATGAAGTGTATACAAGGATCGCCAAAGCAAGCAGTACTTTCGGCAGATTGTACGCAAATGTTTCGCGTAGAAATGGCATTAACCTACAGACTAAGCTATAAGTTTACAGAGCAGTGGTACTTCCAGTGCTGCTATACGCTAGTGAAACATGGACTGTGTATAGACGTCATGTGAAAAATCTCAATCATTTTCATACAAATTGTCTCAGAAAAGTTATGAACATCAGATGGCAAGTCAAGATTCCAGATACCACTGTCCGTGATAGAGCTGGTATCCCAAGCATTGACACGATCCTGATGCAGACACAGATTCGTTGGGCAGGTCATTTGGTGCGTAAGCCAGACCATCGTCTGCCAAAGATACTTCTCTATGGTGAGCTAGAGAAGGGTATACGATCTCAAGGTGGCCAAAGGAAGCGCTACAAGGACTCGTTAAAGAACTCACTGAAAGCTTTTGAAATAGACCACGATACATGGGAAGAACTTGCACAAAATAGATCTACATGGCGCTCTAAAATAAAAAAGAGCGCATCATCTTGTGAAAAGAAGAGAAATGCAGCAGCTCAACAGCGGAGAGCAGCTAGAAAGTCACGGATAGACCAAGATCCGTCTACAGTCGTCATTCAATGTCCAAACTGTCCAAGGACATTTACAGCTCGAATAGGGCTCATTAGCCATCTACAACTCATAATAAAGGACATAATTAAAATTGAATATTCAAAAGTGGATGTAACAAATGGTCATCATCACTTGTGATGGACGAACAACACAACACACGGGTGACGAATAGTGGAACAGTCTTTATGTATAGAGGTCAGCTGTAATATAAGCAAGACTTTCTCTGGACGAATGAACAGTCGTC
>CM067321.1:70873701-70896201 GCA_034231615.1 Meghimatium bilineatum
TGATGAAAAGGTTTGACCATTTATGTCTCCAGGTTGCTGGGATGTTTTTGGCCGGTGTCATGAACCAGGGGAACTTTTCAGCTACCGTCTACAAGACCGTATACACATTAACTGCCGGTGTAACATTACTGATACCAGAATATTCTACAGATGCTATTGACGTAAAGCATAGGGTCCATTTCAAGATATTATTTACATATGAAGAATATACAATTATAATGTTGTTACATCAGAAAACTAGAACCTTCTAAAAATGTTACAGATAAAGAAATTAGAGTATTCTAAGGATGTTACATACGAAAACTATACTATTCTAAAAAATATCATTTACATCATAAAAATAGATTATTCGAAAGATATTACTGACATAAGAAAAATAGAGCTTCTTTAAGGTGTTATTATCACTAGAAATATAGAGCTTTTTGAAGGTGTTATCACTAGAAATATAGTTTTTTGAAAGTGTTATTATCACTAGAAATATAGGTTTTTAAGGTGTTATCACTAGAAATGTAGAGCTTATTGAAAGTGTTATTATCACTAGAAATATAGAGCTTTTTGAAGGTGTTATTATCACTAGAAATATAGAGCTTTTTGAAGATGGTACGAGCATTATCATTTGAGAAATAGAGACTTCTGTATTCTTGATTCCTGATTTAGAACCAGCATCATCGTACAAATGGCATTCCCATAAGTGCTCTCTTTACCTATTCGGCAGCCATTGAAGATAAATCAGCTGAGTGTCCCAAGCAATTGTTGGTTCTTGTGATATTTCCAGTCAGGACGCACTTTCTCCCCTCTATTCTGATATTTCCAGTCAGGACGCACTTTCTCCCCTCTATTCTGATATTTCCAGTCAGGACGCACTTTCTCCCCTCTATTCTGGTCACTCTCATTTTTATCATTCTCTGGTCACTCCCATTTCTATTAGTCTCTGAACATTGCCTTTTTAATCATCCTCTCCCTACGCTATGAAGTGGTATCCATGACTACCCGAATTAACTCAGTTCTGACGCTTCTCATTGCTTTACTATCTACTATAGCTTTATCCGCCAATGAAACAGCTCATTCGCTGCCCCTGACTCCCTCATGAAATGGTAAAACCAAGCGTTACTGGGAGGGGGAAGGGAGGGGTGGTTATTGAGAAGATTGACCAAACTCCGTTTTTATCAGTGCCTTCTAAAATCTCTACTGACATCAGAAAATAGAACAATCTAAATATTTCACTGTCATAAGCAAAATAAACTTCTAAAAAAGATATGATATTCTAAAAATTCTACTGACATCAGAAAAAAGTCTTATAAAAATTATTGTGCTCTAAAGATATTCATTAGGAATAAAATATAGCCTTCTAAAGATGTTACATCAGAAAAAAATATGGCGCTGTAAAGATGTTTCTTATATCAGATAAACATAGCGCTGTAAAGATGTTTCTTATATCAGATAAACATAGCGCTGTAAAGATGTTTCTTATATCAGATACACATAGCGCTGTAAAGATGTTTCTTATATCAGATACACATAGCGCTGTAAAGATGTTTCTTATATCAGATAAACATAGCGCTGTAAAGATGTTTCTTATATCATAAACATAGCGCTGTAAAGATGTTTCTTATATCAGATAAACATAGCAATATAAAGATGTATCTTTAATCAGAAAAATTTAGCATTCTAAAGATGTTGCTTACATCAGAAAAATAGAACACTATAAAGATGTTTTTACATTAGAAAAATGGAGCACTCTAAAGATGTCTCTTTCATCAGAACAATGGAGCACACTAAAGATGTCTCTTTCATCAGAACAATGGAGCACTCTAAAGATGTCTCTTTCATCAGAACAATGGAGCACCATAAAGATGTTTTTTACATCATAAAAATAGAGCACTGCAAATATGTTTCTTGCATAAGAAAAATAGAATACTATAAAGACGTTTCTCATGTGTCACGTGACTTATTCTTTCCAGAACGTAGTCTTCTTTATGAATCTCCGAAAATCTCCGCGATCTCTGGCAAGTTGTCCAGCCTCCTCCAGCGACACGAGCATGCAGTCTTGAATACATTGGACTTATGGAACAAGATGGCGATAGTGGATGCGTGCGTTCTCATCTTCTTCTTCTCGTTCTAAGTTCAACATGTCTACACAGAAAATTTGGATTTTCTAATAAAAGTTGCTGTATTTGTAAGCGCATCGGTTCTCTCATACAGCATGGCGTTCTCATAATGTCATAGATAATTGTTCTCATAATGTCATAGATAATTGTTCTCATAATGTCATAGATAATTGTTCTCATAATGTCATAGATAATTGTTATCATAATGTCATAGATAATTGTTCTCATAATGTCATATATAATTGTTCTCATAATGTCATAGATAATTGTTCTCATAATGTCATAGATAATTGTTCTCATAATGTCATAGATAATTGTTCTCATAATGTCATAGATAATTGTTCTCATAATGTCATAGATAATTGTTCTCATAATGTCATAGATAATTGTTCTCATAATGTCATAGATAATTGTTCTCATAATGTCATAGATAATTGTTCTCATAATGTCATAGATAATTGTTCTCATAATGTCATAGATAATTGTTCTCATAATGTCATAGATAATTGTTATCATAATGTCATAGATAATTGTTCTCATAATGTCATATATAATTGTTCTCATAATGTCATAGATAATTGTTCTCATAATGTCATAGATAATTGTTCTCATAATGTCATAGATAATTGTTCTCATAATGTCATAGATAATTGTTCTCATAATGTCATAGATAATTGTTCTCATAATGTCATAGATAATTGTTCTCATAATGTCATAGATAATTGTTCTCATAATGTCATAGATAATTGTTCTCATAATGTCATAGATAATTGTTCTCATAATGTCATAGATAATTGTTCTCATAATGTCATAGATAATTGTTCTCATAATGTCATAGATAATTGTTCTCATAATGTCATAGATAATTGTTCTCATAATGTCATAGATAATTGTTCTCATAATGTCATAGATAATTGTTCTCATAATGTCATAGATAATTGTTCTCATAATGTCATAGATAATTGTTCTCATAATGTCATAGATAATTGTTCTCATAATGTCATAGATAATTGTTCTCATAATGTCATAGATAATTGAATGTTCCTCCTGAAAGCAACGGCAGACTACAGGAGTATTGTGTCAAGCGTTTTTAATTGGATGTGATGTTTCTTACATTAAAAAAATAGAGCACTCTAAAGATGTTTCTTGCATAAGAAAAGCAGAACCTTCTAAGTTACTTGTTATTGACCAAAAAGAAATAGATAGTTCTGAACATGTTACGGATAATATAACAAAAGAGAAAATCCCACAGATGTTACTTTTACCACATCAAGTAAACAAGTTACTGAAACAAAATTTGAATAGAAATGTTACATATGAACAAAAAAAAAACAACAGCTATTGAACTTTTGTTCAATGATTTATATGCCATTTGGTACACGGGTTTACAACAATAATACAGATATTCAATTTGTACAGCACAAAATAGAATATTCAACATCACAAACGTAGAAAATTCTACAGATATTATTTTAATTATAAATGTTGAAGATATGACAAAAGTAGAACATTCTACAACTGGTAATGATTTCACATCACTTAAATAATCTACATTTGCTACTATTAGCAAACATAAATTATCTACAGAATTTGATGCCATCAAGAAAATTAAACTTTCTACAGATGTTGATATTATCTACAGATTCTTCTCTCATAAGGGTGATGGTACGAACAATTTAATTGGCTTCTTTCAAGTGACTTAAATGTGCAGTACAAGATATGACTGCTTCTTCTTCTTCTTTTGCGTTCGTTCTCAAACTCCTGCAGATCAGCAGGATTTAGTCCGGAGAACGGAATGCGTTGTGTCATGATTTACAGCATTACTGTGATATCTGTGCCTTTCGGCCGGACACATCCGACTTCAGCATGGCTTTGGGTCACTGACCCTATATGGGATGGGACAGCCAACTCAATTCCATAACCTCCTTATTCGCCTCGTACGACATGCATGGAAGGTAAACAGTGTTGCTATTCTTTGCTCCCCTTTCGGGCCCCAACAACACACGGGCGATAATTATGAGCCAATGTTCATCATATGACCTATAAGACTGTTTGACACGGTAGAAGCGTACATTCAATCATAGATTAGACACACAGAAATGTCCAGTACAAAATGAGACTGTTTGACACGGTAGAAGCGTACATTCAATCATAGATTAGACACACAGAAATGTCCAGTACAAAATGAGACTGGTTGACACTGTAGAAGCGTACATTCAATCATAGATTAGACACACAGAAATGTCCAGTACAAAATGAGACTGGTTGACACTGTAGACGCGTACATTCAATCATAGATTAGACACACAGAAATGTCCAGTACAAAATGAGACTGTTTGACACGGTAGAAGCGTACATTCAATCATAGATTAGACACACAGAAATGTCCAGTACAAAATGAGACTGGTTGACACTGTAGACGCGTACATTCAATCATAGATTAGACACACAGAATGTCCAGTACAAAATGAGACTGTTTGACACGGTAGAAGCGCACATTCAATCATAGATTAGACACACAGAATGTCCAGTACAAAATGAGACTGTTTGACACGGTAGAAGCGCACATTCAATCATAGATTAGACACACAGAAATGATCAAATAAATGGCAAAACACTTGACGAAATTAGTATTAGTTATGGACCTAAATCATTAACACCCTCCCCCCTCCCGGACAGACCCATAGCTACTCAAATCTCCCTCAGCATATGTGGAAAGGTATGATCGCTAACTGTTCCTGTGGCTCACTCGTCGAATACGCTTTTAACTCTTGCCGGTTGTGCTAGTTCCAAGTTTAATATTACATTATTCGAAAGTCAGCATTGATGCCTTGTCAATATTTGTAGAAGGCTCTCGTGAGATGTTTCAGTATATCCACATGATTCATTGTCAACTCATTGTTCATTGGTACATTGGATGCAAGTCTGTCTGCTCTCTCATTCTCGCAAATGTCTGCGTGTCAAGGGCAATAAATCCATGTAGTGTCACTGAATTTGAGTGCATGGATTTTATATGCAACCAATTCTTCTTTATCTAAGGACATGTTTCACCTTTCTGAACTCATGATTCTGGGAGAGCAATCAGCTAAATCCAAAGACATGTTTATCCATTCTAAACTCATGATTCTGGACAAACCGAACAGTTAGATTCATCCAGTTTGTTGGAGGAGCGTGGTAGCCTAGTTGATAGTGAGCTTGTTTGCTGTCACCGGGTTACAGCGTGCCTGGTTTCAAACTACGTGCGGAGATCGGGTTGTGATTTTTCGCTTGACACGGCCACTCCTCCAGTCGTCTCAGCTGTAAATGAGCACCTGACGAATGAGTTAGGGGAGGTAAAGACAGCAAGGAAGGAAACTGATCAACACACCTAACAGTCGCTGAGGTTTAGTACATGAAGAATTATCTTCATCTCCGACGGCAGGCTGCTGCTATGGGACATACATTTACCTTTAATTTGTTGTAGAAAACCTCATTTCTTGTTTTGACGCTACCTCACGTTTTGACGATACCCCACGTTTTGACGCTACCCCACGTGTTGACGTTACCCCACATTTTGACGCTACCTCACGTTCAAACGATAATCCACGTTTTGACGATACCACACATTTTGACGCTACCCCACGTTTTCACGCTACCCCACGTTTTGACGCTACCCCACGTTTTGACGTTACTCCACGTTTTGACGCTTTCCCACGTTTTGACGCTACTCCACATTTTGACGCTACCCCAAGTTTTGACGCTACCCCACGTTTTGACGCTACCCCACGTTTTGACGCTACCCCACGTTTTGACGCTACCCAAAGTTTTGACGATATCCCAAGTTTTGACGATACCCCTCGTTTTGACGATACCCCTCGTTTTGACGATACCCCACGTTTTGACGTTACCCCAAGTTTTGACGATACCCCAATTTTGACGATACCCACGTTTTGACGATACCCCAAGTTTGGACGATACCCCAAGTTTTGACGATACCCCAAGTTTTGACGATACCCCAAGTTTTGACGATACCCCAAGTTTGGACGATACCCCAAGTTTTGACGATACCCCAAGTTTTGACGATACCCCAAGTTTTGACGATACCCCAAGTTTTGACGATACCCCAAGTTTTCAGCTTTACTACAGATGCTTGACAATCTTATTGATTTCCTTGCCCCAAATTCCACCAGAAAATTAGTCATTGCGACTTGTGACGTCCTGAAGAACAGCAACAAGATCTCTCCATGTTGCTCGATCAAAAAGCATCTGTACGAGTTCCACACATCTCTTCTTCTTCTTCTGCGCTCAGCATTTTGCGGTCATGTCATATTGTCCGGCTTGTCGTTAGGGCGAAATTGACTTTCATCTCCAGGTCAGAGCGGCTACTCCATAGCTATTGCCTCAAATGTGTATCATTTGTATCTGTTCTTTGTATCTTGGGGCAATCCTGAAGTATGTGTTCGGAAGTCTGGGTTTAGGATCCACATATGCATTCGTCTCGGTATGAGATTTTCAGTCGCTAGAGGTGACCCACCAGTCTGTAGTGGTCCACCCATGTCTTATACACCACCTTTGTTTGCTTCTATCCACGTATCCTTCGGGTGCATGTCACATGTGAGGTATTTTCCTCCGGCGTCTTCTGAAGACGTGCCCAGTACAATTCCATGATGTTTTCCAGCGTTCTGAAGACGTGCCAAATACAATTCCATAATGTTTTCAAAATTCGTTTCATGTCCTCCCTGATTACTCGTATAGTTAACAGCTCCATTATAGATTATTTTCACGGATTGTCTAACAAACTGTGTATAGGTTATTGCAAGTTATCAGTGGCTATGTTATTGCAAGTTATCAGTAGTTATGTTATTGCAAGTTATCAGTAGTTATGTTATTGCAAGTTATCAGTGACTATGTTATTGCAAGTTATCAGTGGTTATGTTATTGCAAGTTATCAGTGGTTATGTTATTGCAAGTTATCAATGGCTATGTTATTGGATAGAACAAAAATGTGAACAAAACCATAAAGACCTTTTCTCTAAAAAATATACATAAGTTATTGAAAAACTACTATCTCCATTTTTATTGAATTAATCAAATTTGTTGTAAGTTTTGCTATAATTTCATTACTGCATGTTTTCCTGTGAAGGAATGCAAGAAGACTTTGTATGGGATGCCGGAATAAAACCGCTTTGCCAGAGCAGGCGTCACGACATATACGGGAAGGATTTTAATTGTACCTCCGAAAGAATAAGTCCTGTTCCAACTGTGGATTGAACACGGGACAGCACATATCTAATAACGGCGATCTAAACACACTTTCATGCGCTCCACGTTTTGTCATAAACTATTTGTTAAAAAAGTTAAATGTAACCCATAACATTTATTAATACCGTAGGGTTGTCAGATGTTAGCGATCTCACATTTCAATGGCTCTGCAAATGAGGGCGGTAGCCATCTCCTCTCCCTCGCAGTCTTTACTTCCCGGATTAATCCGGTACCCATTTAAGGCTGGGTCGACCCGGGAGCCGTTGCGATCTGAAAAAACATTTCCGCCTAAATTGGGGAATGAACCCAGCACCACTCACATGCGAAGCCAGTACGCTAACCACTATACTACGAGGCTCCCTTTGTTCATATATTTTCTAGTCAAAGAGAAAGAGGTGTTGAAAGTTGTCTAGTACATCTATATTGTTTTAATGTCTATATTCTTCCAATTTCTAACAGACGATGACATAAATGCTTGATCTGTTCCTGGTTGCTAAGGCAACGCGCGTCTCAAGCATATATAAAAGCGCTATTATTGTGATGTTCAATTCACGAGAGTTACACTTCCTGACGCCATTGATGTCACACCATATAGTTCCGAAACAATAAAACAAAATTAGACATATTATGTCCTTTAGTTAATCGTGACCATCTCCATCGACAAATATATAGGACATATTGACAAATTGCGAATCATCCTCTTAAAGTGACGTGTTTGATTGTGATTTTTCATTTGCAGTATCCACATAAAGTATTCGCAATGTGACAAAAGACAATCACGGGAAAAATCAAATGTGTCACTCAGATTAGAATGATGATTACCAATGAACCAACATGCCTTATAATCATCGATGGTCACTGTTCAATCATAAAGAAAGAATGCGGTCAGTTCCGAAACTAGGCGTTGCATGAAGGGGAGAGCACGTAGGATGGAAGCGTCATACTTAATATCCAAGGCACTCATCATCATCATGTGATATATTCTTTCCAGAACGTAGTCTTCCCTGTGAATCTCTTGAATTCTCCGCGGTCTTGAACAAGTTGTCCTGCCTCTTTTAGTGACATGCTCAGACATTCTTGAGTATCCATAGACAATTACTTGGCACTATACTCTTGTAGTTTGCCATTGCTTTCAGGAGGAACATCCGATTTAATATCAAGGGGGAATATCCAGGGAACTACAAGAGAAATGAAAGTTTGTTTAGGTAAAAGGCGATGTGGCGTGGCTTGTGAAGGTCTACACAATTTCTAGTATCGGCTGTGGATAATGTATCGAAAATAGTTTACAATATCCACAGTTACTTTAGACTTTTAAACAGTCCGTCAATAAATATATTAAAATCTTCATTCATCTTCATTCTTCAGTCAGCGTTCATTCTCAAACTCCCACTAGATATCTCTTGTTACAAGACCATTGTAGTACTAGATTTCCAGCAGGATGTAATCCAGAGATTGGAAATGCATCATATCGCCATTTTTGTTTACAACAATGGCCAGACACATACCGTCTGCAGCGATATAGTGAAATTAAATTAAAGGTGAAATCACATCTTCCAGCTGATTTCATAGCTATCAGTACGAAAGTCTCACAAACAACTCGCGTGAACTTGCTTGAGGTTCGAGTTGCAATGAAGTCGCAACCTTTACCTATTAACGGCGAAGCTAGTAAATATATGAGTAATGTCTACACATTTTTGTTATACCTTAAATAAAGAGAAAGAAAATTTAAAATCAATGTGTTCTTTTCTCTTCTTCTGCGTTTCTTTTCAAACTCCCTTCAACCTACGATAAAGGACAACCAATATCATCATGAGAACCTCCTTAGTCGCATCTTGCAACATTTATGGCAGATGACATCTTTTATAATTTTGTTAAAAAAATGTATTATAAGGTAGTAATCAAGTGAATGATATAGTATTAAAATACTTTTTTTTACCTTTTTTTTTCTACATCGCATTTAATTTTTTTTCATGCCATGTTCATCTTCGCTTGCGAAGAAGGAACATCATCATTAAAATAAGTCTACCAATTCAAATATTTAGTTACACCGATTACAGCAGATGGAAGAAGTTTAACAGAAATAAGAAGCAGAATAGGACAGACAAAAACAATGTTCAGAAAAATGAAAAATATACTGTGTAATATGACCTTGTCATTATAAGCGAGGAAGATAGTTTTTCAGTGCTATATAACTCCTATACTAACATATGAATGCGAGTCTTGGACAATAAGCAAACAGGAAAGTGAGAAAATAGAAGCAATAGAGATGTGGTTCTACAGAAGAATACTGAGAATACCATGGACTGCCAGAAAAACTAATGTGGAGGTGTTGATAGCGACAAATGCGAACCGGACCTTAATCAACAATATAAGAAAGAGGCAATCTTCATTTTTATGGGCCACTTCATGAGACAGGGGGATTTGGAGAATATAGTCACAACAGGCAATATTGAATGCAACAGAGGCAGAAGGCGACAACGTGAGAAGTTATATTAGACAGTTCGACAACCTGGCACGGCAAGGAAGTAACAAGGATCTTGATACATAATACTGGAGACAGAGAGCTGTGGAGAGCCATGAGTGCCTACGCCAGCTGGCATGGAGCCTGGTGATGATGATGAGTCAAGGGTTGCCACATATGTCGAACTTTTTAAAGCCAAAATAGTTTAAATGAAAATTGACCACAAAGATTGTTAAACATTATATATTGTACATAAAATTCTGAAAATATATTAAATCGAGATTTTATATATATAAATATATATATATATATATATATATATATATATATATATATATATATATATATATATATATATATATATATATATATATATATATATACATATTATTTAACTGCACCCTGTTTTAAGATCATGTTTTAAGCTGCCATTACGAGAGAAACCATTTTACCGAAAACAAAAGTGCTGTCTAATGACCAGATTTTCCATTATTTCATTTTAAACTGGAACATATTTATAAGGAAACTTTCTATTAAAATTCGGAAAAATACTTGGATTGCTTACTAAAATATGAAAAAAATTCACTGTCTATTGAAATACGGAAAAAATGGATTATCTATTAAAATATGCGGAAAATGGATCGGATATTAAAATAAGCAAAAACAACTGATTGCCTTTTAAAATATGCAAAAGTGGATTCATTATGAAAACAGTGATTCTCTACCTGTTTTTGACCACTTCTTCCGTGGCCCACCTGTTGCCTGAAGAAAGGTCACTCACTTTCTTAAAAAAAAACCAGATTTGGTATATAAGCTTCATCGCTCGCTCTCTCTCTCTCTCTCTCTCTCTCTCTCTCTCTCTCTCTCTATATATATATATATATATATATATATATATATATATAGTCTTGTATAGCTCGTATTGTTATCTTCATGTGGTCAGTCTGGACAGGTCTGTGGAATCACTTCTCAGCGATTTAAAATCTGTAATTTTTGTAAAACCCCTGCGAATCTACATGGCACCCAAAGGAGGAGTGGATGGTGGGCGGAGAAGCATATGGACCACGTTGAAAACCACTGTACTAAAATATGCACAAAATAAATTATTTTATAAAATGTGCAAAAAATTTATTGTCTACTAAAATATGGAAAAAATGCTTCTATAAAAATAAATACATATTCAAAATTCAACAAAACATTTAAAAGGCTCAAACAGATTTCTCTCGATACATTTATAAAATTTTCAATGAAATTTCAAAATGTGGCAGCCCTGTAGAAGTTACTCATTTAGAATTTCGTTCATTTTGTGAAAGAAATGGCTCTATTGATGGAAGATTAAAACAAACAAAAAAACAAACAAAACAAAAAAGTAAGAAAAACACAACCAACAGGAAGAAACGCAACGATATTGTAGCTTGAACTTGAAGTCAATTTGTTGACCAGCAATAATTCTGTACTATTTTCGTTTATCTTTGTATTAGTTAATATGTTTGCTGCCAATTACAGACAAAATTATAGCCGTAGAGAAATGTCACTAGTACTCTTAGTTACGCTTTAGTGGAAATCGATACTGTCCTCGTCACAGATACTGTAATCGGATATTTTTGTTAACTTCTAAAATAGTAACAAAAGTACACAATTTTAACTATTAAAGGAAATACAGAATCTAACAAATAAAATATTTTGAACGTATAAAGCGCCCGTGTATTGACGGGGCCCAAAAGGGGAGCAAAGAATAGTAACTCTGTTTACCTTCCACGCATGTCGTAAAAGGCGACTAAGGAGGTTATGGGATGGAGTTGGCTGTCCCATCCCAATAGGGTCAGTGACCCAAGCCATGCTGAAGTCGGATGTGTCAGGCCGAAAGGTCGCAGATATCACAGCAATGCTGTAAACCATGACACAACGAATTCCGTTCCCTGGACTACATCCTGCTAATCTGCAGGAGTTTGAGAACGAACGCAGAAGAAGAAGAAGAAGAACGTATAAAGAAATTGCATCTTGTTGTTGACCGTACTGTAGAGTTGAGGGGAGACGAGCAAGCAATAGACAGAGATACATGTGGAAGGGAAAATCACGGGGTGGGCATGATGCCATATAGCAGAGTGCATTATCATGACAAGATACAGAGGATATCACAGCTAACGTCCTTTGCTGATACGACACTTGATGATGATGATGATGACGTCATTCAGTTTAAATTTTAAATCGTTAAGTTATGTTGAGTAATATGATATTATAGTTGGGGAATACGATGTTAGACTTGGGGAATACGATGTTAGACTTGGGGAATACGATGTTAGACTTGGGGAATACGATGTTAGACTTGGGGAATACGATGTTAGACGTGGGGAATACGATGTTAGACTTTTGGAATACGATGTTAGACGTGGGGAATACGATGTTAGACTTGGGGAATACGATGTTAGACTTGGGGAAGACGATGTTAGACTTGGGGAATACGATGTTAGACTTGGGGAATACGATGTTAGACTTGGGGAATACGATGTTAGACTTGTGGAATACGAATGTAGCGTGGACACAATGACTGGTGACAACTCAATGTAGCGTGCTGATATTTTGAATGCAGTCAAGGAGATTGACATGTTGAAAGACAGGGGTGTATTTCTTATTCCATATCTATGGCTAGAATACAGGACCTGGAAGTGAAGCACGGTGTTGTAAGAAACGAGCAGCATATAGGAAACAAAAAATAAGAGTGATCAACCAACACATAATAGGAACAGTCAGTTACCACATGCTGGCTGAAGGAACAGTCAGTTAGCACATGCTGAAGGACCGAACAGTAAATTACCACATGCTGAAGGAACAGTCAATTACCACATGCTGAAGGAACAGTCAATTACCACATGATGAAGTAGCAGTCAATTACCACATGCTGAAGGAACAGCCAGTTACACCATGCTGAAGTAACGGTCAGTTACAACATGCTGGCTGAAGGAACAGTCAGTTACCACATGCTGGCTGAAGGAACAGTCAGTTACCACATGCTGAAGAAACAGTCCGTTACCACATGCTGACTGAAGGAACAGTCAGTTACCACATGCTGAATGAACAGTCAGTTACCACATGCTGAAGAAACAATCCGTTACCACATGCTGGCTGAAGGAACAGTCAGTTACCACATGCTGAAGGAGCTGTCAGTTACAACATGCTGGCTGAAAGAAAAGTCAGTTACCACATTCTGGCTGAAGGAACAGTCAGTTACCACATGCTGGATTAAGGAACAGTCAGTTACCACATGCTGGATGAAGGAACAGTCAGTTATCACATGCTGACTGAAGGAACTGTCAATAACTACATGCAGGCTGACGGAACAGTCAGTTACCACATGCTGGATGAAGGACATAATGAATACGAGATCAGAACATCTATGAAAGTGTCCTATGTTGAATACGGTGATATGACGACGAAATAACTTATCTCCGTTGTGATGAAGCTTTCTGAAAAAAAAATACTTGGAATGTTTTTCAGAACCTTTTTATTCCCCCTTTTCTCTTTCAATGAAGTTCTCCCTGTTCTTCTATGTATTCACATCTCAAATGCATCAGTTCTGTCTTCTATCTGAGCGTTAATTATCCATGTTTCTGATCCATACAATAATATAAAATAGATGTTAAATAAACACAATATTTCTGTTCTAAGGAACATTAGACAAAACGCCAAAACGAAGTATACACAAATAAATGAACCACGAATATCTAAATACAAGCATGTGCTGTAGAATTTTCCCCGTCACGATAAGAGTTGGGTGTAAACACACATTATCTGTGGTATCGTTACAGTTCTATGAATTATCTATAGGTTGTTTTTTTTTGTGTGGAGCTCTGCTGGTGAAAACTTTGTGAATTGGTTATAACTTCCATGAGACAATGTTTTACCAATATGTCAAGATAATATACTCATCGTAAGGGAACTAACTCAGCAAATGTTTGGTTATTATATACAACCCCGTAGATAAGGGAATGTTTGAACTATTCACACCCCTACCCTCATCCCCACAAGAACAGATAACCAGATTTTAGTACTTAGAAACAAGTAAATGGAGGGTAAGGATCAGATACTCCTCAGATATTTCCAATAAGTAAATATATAAAAATATATAAAATTAGTTAAATACGTGGAAAAAGACACAGAATCGAAGTTTGGACCAAAAATATATGTTCAAGATAGGTCAAGATTTAAATTATTTACTCACTTTTTGTGTTTTTATAAAAGATATCATCACAAACAGCACTACAAGGAAGTGTTTATTATTTGTGAGGTACAGTCTCCCATTGTAACGGTTAAAAAATATTTGAAACCTTATACATTGAGATAACTAGCTTTTTTTCGATGACCCCCCCCCCCTCCCACCGCCCCTCTTTAGAGGTTTTCAAACGCATAAATATAGAAATCCCCACTAAAACCAAATGATTGCCTTTATTTTTTAATATTTTTTAAAATATAACTTCCTCCTTCTACTTTTGTCCATATCATATCTACGGTCTTGTTTACAACCAATTATTTTCGTCACAATTCCTGTAGTACAGGGGCGGGAAAACTACGGCCCGCGGACCGCATGCGGCCCGCCATTGGATATTTAGCGGCCCTCAAACACATTTTTAAATACACGAGCAATCGTCACAAATGATTTCCCCCCATTAATATTACACAAAAATTAATTGCAATTTTAATTCGACTTTCTTATATATTAAATATTCAATATTGTTTTCCAATTTGACATTGAAATATTAATATATAATATTAATATTATATATATATATATCGTCAATGAAATTTTACATTGAAATATTAATATATAATATTAATATTATATATATATATATCGTCAATGAAATTTTACTACGCTTAAAATAAGTGTTTAATATTGAGTAATTTACTATACTAGAATTGACGTAATTTGATTGGCTGAATGTTTCTCAATGATTATAAGTATTCTGACGATATAATTTTATAAAGGTTGAAAATTGCCTTTCAAATTATAATTAATTGTTTTTAACTTTTAAGCATTATGTCGAGATGTATGTTAGTTTATAGTAAAAAGATGTTTCATACAAAATAGAATATCGCTAAAAGCTGTTATAATTAATAATACATCGTTACAAAAATAATGTATCGTCAGAAATAACCCCCCCCCTCATATCCTACGAATGGAATGCGCATATACTCGATTTTCAATCATTTAAGCTGCGCAGTTTCTGGGGAATTCCGGTTGTGTTTTAATAACAATAACGTTTGTAGTGTCCATTCAAAAATTTCCGTATTTATATTGCAACCCACATTTCTAAATCTAAATAATTATATTCGAGCTGCCGGAAGCACATTTGTTTTTAGCTAATTTTGCAACATTTTAGGATATTTTTATTATAATGATTGCATCCAAAAAACGTAAGATTGAAGACGAGTGTCGGATTTTCAAAGACGAATGGATTACCAAATATTGTTATATGCAAGCTGACAACAAATCTGTTTGCTTGCTGTGTCACGAATCAGTGGCTGTTTTTAAAGATTATAACTTAAAAAGACATTACCAGACAAAACATCCAAATTTCGGACACAATCTAACATCTGAAGAAAGGAAAAGAAAATGCATGGAGTTGGTAAAAGTCTGGAGAAACAGCAAACTGTGTTTACAAAACAGTCTTCAGTTCAAGATGCCGCAACAGAGGCCAGTTTGGTGTTGTCACACAAAATTGTGAAATACAAGCCATTTTCTGATGGTGAATTTATTAAGGAATGTTTACTAGATGCAACAAACATTATGTGTCCAGAACAAAACAACAAATTTGACAGTATTAAATTATCCAGAAGAACTGTGGTCAGACTTGTTGAAAAGATAAGTGAAGATTTGACCCTTCAACTTCAAGATGCAAGTAAGAATTTTGTGGTACTCTCTTGCATTGAGTACTGATGTACAGGATAATGCTCAATTATTACTTTTTATACGTGAAATAAACAATTATTTTAAACTCTTCGAAGAGTTACTGAGTGTTGAGTCGATCAAAGACACTACCACTGGCCTCGATATATTCAGTGCTGTTAGTAGCTGTATAGAAAGAGCTGGGTTAATGTGGAACAAGATGGCCAGTATTACAACTGATGGTGCTTGTGCTTAAACTGACAACAATATAGGACTGATAAAGTTGATCAATGATAGGATTAAGTCAGAATATCCTGACCACGTAATATTACCACTTCACTGTGTGATTCATCAGGAAAGTTTGTGTAAATCTGTTTTAAAAATTAAGCATGTTATTGACCAAGTTGTCAGTGTCATAAACCTCATCAGATCAAGATGACTCAATCACAGGATGTTAAGAGCATTACTAGACAATTTAGAAACTGAACATTCTGATGTCCTGTACTATAGTACAGCTCGATGGTTGAGTCTCGGAAAGGTTTTAAGGAGAGTATGGGATCTTAAAGAAGAAATAGTAATGTTCCTAGAGATGAAGGGCATAGAATGTGACTTCAATTCTAACATTGTTGATGCAGAGTGGAAGCTTGACTTTATATTTGCCATTGAAATAATGGAAAAGTTTAATGAACTGAATGTTAAACTTCAGGGCAATGGTTTGTTTGCACATGAAATGTATGTTCATGTAAAATCATTTCAAGCCAAACTCTCACTTTTTTCCAGACAAGCAAGTGAAAACATGTTTTGTCACTTCCCTTTGCTGAAACAAGAAACTATTTCTGATGAAATGAGTAAACAATTCAAAGCTCAGTTAGTTGTATTGGTTGAAGAATTTGGAAGAGTATTTCAAGAACTTGAAGCAGCACTTCAATGTTATCAGTTCTACTCTCAGTGCAGAAGCTGATAAAGCCCCAGAGCACATACAGTTGGAGTTGCTTGAATTACAAGCCAATCATTACCTGAAGGAAAAATTTAAGTCTGAATCTTTGTTGGATTTCTATGGTTCTTTGCCTGAACAATCATTCCCAAACTTAAAAACATTTGCAGCTAAATTTTAGTCATTATTTGGATCTACATATATTTGTGAACAGGCATTTTCTTGCTAAAAAATCAACAAATCTAAGAATAGGTCTTTATTATCTGATTGCAACTTAAATGCAGTCGTAAGAATAGGTCTTTATTATCTGATTGCAACTTAAATGCAGTCATGCAAATTTATACAAGTAAACTTGTTCCAGATTTCAAAGGAATTATAAAATCTTACAAGCAATTACATACATCTCATTAGAAACTAATAATATCAATAAAGTTGTAACTGTTGTGACTGTATGTGTATGGTGTTTTAAAAATCTTCATTAAAACTATTGATATGAACCAATATTGTAACTGTATGCAACATAATATTTTTCAAATATTGTTAAAATATTTGCAAAACCTTTTATCCATATTAGAAAATATACTGTTATAGTGTAAGTCTGTTAGAAATGTAATTTATTTCAGAAGTTATCTACATTATGTAAAACTACCTTTCTTTACAATAAAAATATTTAATTGATTACTTACCGAGAATTTTAAACAAAATACACATAATATTATATGTGGCCCTCTAATAGCTTTACAATTTTCAATGTGGCCCTCTGCACAAAAAGTTTGCTCACCCCTGCTGTAGTATATCCTCGTATCTAGAGTTTCATGCATAGACACATATGTTGGAATGTTAACACCAATTACAAACTAATTATGGGGAGGAAAACTAGAGATGGGAAGTAAAATTAATTAACATGGAAAAATGTGTGTCAGTTTTGCAATTTTGAACATCTGGTGATTGAAGAGTTCCTTTTTCCCCACATGGGGATGAACATAAAGCCACATGATGTCGAGGACGGACGTTCAGAAATTCAATCGGAAGTGATAACGTTTCTAATAGGATACGAGAGAAAATAAAATAACATGTGAACTGTTGCGGGAAGGGTAGCAAACCCTACGGGCAATCTTCTCAGTCGCCTCTGATGACATACATGAGAGGTTACAATATTACCTTTTTCACATATAAATAACCAAAATATCGGAGAATGTCTGGAAATATGTAAGGTGCCGCAGTAACCAAACGAACAAATGGCAAGTGCTGAATAAAGTAAAAAGGTTACTATGAATATCTAACTGTCGAATGTAAAACATAACTAAAATAACAATAAAACACAGAACAAGGACAATTATCCACGTATCGGTCCAATCGGGACCTTTTTCAAGAAACAAATAACGGTCAAGAAAACACAACCATAAACATATTGACAACTAAGATGACTACTAGGACATTGTTTTCCTTAGTTTTTAATATTTTCCTTAATAAAAACAATGTCCCAGGCATCTTAGTTTTCAATATTTCTATGGTTGTGTATTCTTGACGTTACTTGTTTCTTGAAAAAGGTCCCGATTGGACCGATACGTCTGTGTTTTGGTTGCTTGTCTTGTCTGTGTTTTGCTTCTAATGTCTGTGTTTCTTGCTGCTTGTCTTGTCTGTTTTTGGTTGCTTATCCTGTTTGTGTTTTGGTTGCGTGTCTTTGTTTTAGAAGCTTGTCTTGTCTGTGTTTGTTGGTGTTCGTCTTGCCTGCGTTTTTTTTGGTTCCTTGTCTTGTCTGTGTTTCTTGCTGTTTGTCTTGTCTGTGTTTTTGGCTGCTTGTCTTAGTTTAGTTTTTGGCTGCATGTCTTGGCTGTGTTTCTTGCTTTGTATCTTGTCACATCTTCAGCATCATCACCTTCATCTTCATCATTATCAGCAACATCATCATCATCAACAGAATCATCATCATCTTGATATTCACCATGAGCATCACCACCATCAACATCAACATCAACATCACCACCACCATCATCATCATCATCACCATCATCACCATCAACATCAACATCAATATCATCATCATCCTTATCATCATCATCATCACCGTAACCATCATCATCTAGATTTCCCTGCTTCCTCCAAACAATCTAGACTTGAGTGCTCAGCAGACTTTATGAAATTGGAGATCATATCGATCCTTGCTTTGCTAGCCAGGCTAGTCTGTTATCGATCTCCCCCACGGGTAAGGGAAGCAAGATCTTGCTCAGATTGACTTCCCACTGACATTTGATAACAATAATCGGTGCATTGGTAAAAAAAAAGGGAAATAGAGTATAAATATATGGTTGCACCCGCAGAGATTCGTGTTGCAATAGCTGATTAGCATCTAGAACTCGGAGCATACTCCCAGCAGTGAGGAGCTCACTGATAGGAAATAACAGATTCTAAAGTCACAAATTGTGCTATTCACATAATTTTAATTTATTTATTAAACAGTGACTGAATTACCAGAGCCGCAACCTCCACTACTTTTGATGTATTTTAAAGCTGTGATATAACGAAAGTGGGTTATAAAGGTTGAAATAAGCGTACTTCACCGTAGAAAGTACATTTTACTTTACCGAATCAAATTTAGTTTCAAGACGGGGAGAAGTACCTACATTTCAACTTTTTATCAAACCTTTTTGTCAACGTGGTTAACGTAATCAGAGATTAAAAACAATTAAAAACAACAGCTAGAGCTTCTGGATGCGTCGAACTGCGCCGCACTATTATCACTGATTTTTCTGGCTATAGGAGCAGTGACATTCAGTACGTAGCGCGCAGATCGATGCATCTAGCGACTGTAAAATGAATCTTTATCGATATTTCGTTTCATTAAATAATTAAATTAAATGTTTCTTTAAAATGTTGGTACTTCTTCCCGTATTGTACCCAAATTTAAAATGCATTGTATATTCTCCAAATAATTTCAGACACCGATATTACTGAGACTATCCCAGACATATCATTGGGCATTACTGCTCTCCCAGGCACACCCGGTCCCATTTGTCCACTTTTGTATGTGTAGATATTCGACTGCTGTTGTTTAGATATTCGACTGCTGTTGTGTAGATATTCGACTGCTGTTGTTTAGATATTCGACTGCTTTTGTTTAGATATTCGACTGCTTTTGTTTAGATATTCGACTGCTGTTGTTTAGATATTCGACTGCTGTTGTTTAGATATTCGACTGCTGTTGTTTAGATATTCGACTGCTGTTGTTTAGATATTCGACTGCTGTTGTGTAGATATTCGACTGCTGTTGTTTAGATATTCGACTGCTTTTGTTTAGATATTCGACTGCTGTTATTTAGATATTCGACTGCTGTTGTTTAGATATTCGACTGCTGTTGTTTAGATATTCGACTGCTTTTGTTTAGATATTCGACTGCTGTTATTTAGATATTCGACTGCTGTTGTTTAGATATTCGACTGCTGTTGTTTAGATATTCGACTGCTGTTGTTTAGATATTCGACTGCTTTTGTTTAGATATTCGACTGCGTTTGTTTAGATATTCGACTGCTGTTGTTTATATATTCGACTGCTGTTGTTTAGATATTCGACTGCTGTTGTGTAGATATTCGACTGCTGTTGTGTAGATATAAAAAAAATGAGTAGAGTGATATGGCGTCAGAACAAAAAAATAAATAATTGTCATGAAACAATTTTGAGTGAAGGGAAAACTACGAAGGAAAATAAAAACAAGTCAAATAAAATATTTAAGAAAAAAAAGACATTAAACATCGTTGAAAACCTTACACAAACGCGAGGAACGACAAAAAGAGGCAAATTTACAAGTAGAATGGAAAAATATAAGAGATTAACCAAATACAGTTTACTAAAGTGTAACCGTGATTTTCGCCAATTTAATAGAATACTTGCCAACAGAATTCAATCAAGACTTTTGGGTCATATTTTCAAGTATTCCCGTTCATTTCGTTAGTCGACGTTGCATGAGACACCAGGGCGGCGTAGAGTATATAAATAGTGACCAAAAAAACACAGCAATAATAAAAAACATCACATATGAAATATGGGTACATTACAAGTAGATGCCACCACATAGTAGAGTTATTTCCCTTGTCTGTGTTTGTAATTTCATGCTCATCATTTAATAATTCAAATATTAATTTATTTTGGTGCTTGGATTAGGGTAAGGATAGTTGTGTTTTATAAACCTAACCATAACCTCAAATAAATAACCTAAATGAATAAATATTTCAATTATTAAATGATAAACATGAAAATTACAAACATAGACAAGGGAAATAGCTCCACTATGTGGTGACAGCTACTTGTACGGCACTGAAATATGATTGTGTTTTGTTTTAATTCTGTTGTTAGGTCTTATTTGGCAACTGGTCATGGTTTAACATTAGCACATTTCCCATAAATTATATCTACAATTTTTTGCAAATTTTTGAACCCTCTCCCATCTTGTCAACAGCTGTCAAGAAATCAGAGACACAACCCCTCTGCTTAATGATGTCAATAAATGTTTACCCCTCCCACTTACACATTTTTTTTTCTGAAAAAAAGTACTAACAAAATACATGTTTCTTCTACCCATTCTTAGAATCATGTTTCAAGTTCAAACTATTTAATTAGTGCACAGAAAACACTATTGTTGACGTCAATTTTGGTTAATTCCATCTTCCTCTGTCAACAACTGCTAAACTTTTTTCAGACTCCACCCTTTAATTTATGGTCAGACACTTTGTCTTTTGATGTTTTGTTTATGTCTTGATAAAGATCTTTTGGTTGAAACGTTGAATATGATTTGTGTATTGTAATTTGTATGATTTCTTGTGTGCGCATCATTACCCACTAGTTTTAGTTATAGTCTGTCGTGTCTCATTGAAGCGATATATAAACCTGTGTTTTACGTAAGTCTAATAGTCAAGCGACGCAGTGTTTCGATCAAGTTTCGTTCCTGAAACGACACATAAACAAATCCGACACAAGAGCATTGCTGCTGGCAATGTGTAAAGATTATATTATCAAAACAAATTGCATTTTGCGAAGACACTCATTGCTTAATTACTGAAACATTGCTGAATTATGCAAGTAGAACTTTCCGTGAAGCTTTGGATGTTAGGCGTGTTCGTTGGCGCGATCAAGTGTTTAGATTGGAAATAAATGGACGTTTCAGGGGGTATAGATGTGATTTCGAAAACGAAAATAGTGCTAGCATATCGTATTCAGACGACACCAACCCAGCATTTTGTAATTGTAGTGATTTATTTTTTAGAAAAGTTTTGAGAATACCATGGACAACAAACTAGGAGAAAACACGAACAATTAACGTCCAGGAAGGCTGGTTTGAACACCATATTAAATAAAAAGCTTTCGGTCACATTAAGATACACAACGGCATGGAGAGAGTGTTACTGGAGGGGATGATAGAAGGCAACAGGGGCAAAGGCCGCCCAAGACGACATTGGACACAAGACATTCAGGAATGCCTGATCATGTCACTGGAAGAGGCAGGACAACTTGCTCAAGACCGCGGAGAATCCAAAAGATCCAAAGGAAAGATTACGTTCTGGAAAGAATATGTCACATGATGATGATGATGAGTGATTTATCACGCAATATAAATACGTTCAGTAGTATGCAGTTGCTTTCTGAACGCTCCGGATGCGCAATTGCTTGTGGCGAGATTTGAACAAGGCACCTTGGCAGTCACAGACACACTCTATACCACGCTCCACAGAGACATAGATGTAAAAAAAGACAGATAATATTGACATGATCACATTGTGTGATCACACATGATCACTTTCTTGAGCGTTTTATATGTATTTATTCTAGAAACAAGACGGTCAGAAACACACACAAGACAAACAGCAAGAAACACACCAA